>SNQJ01S0018050.1:10189-55689 GCA_010110895.2 Picea sitchensis | reverse complement strand
GCAAGATTAGTTTAAATTTTTGCAAGTGTGATCTACATGTGTTGGTTCTAGGGGTCTTAGCAGCTACTTGAATGGAGACTGTTCATGTTCTCCCTGACCAACTATCAGGAACGTTTTAACTTCCGCAACTGTGAAGAGTAATTGTTTTTATGTTTTTGCAAGAGTGTTTTTTTAAAGTTTTTCATTTTGATTTGGGTGCTGCAAGAATCCTCTTTTAACATGATTTAACAATGAATGTCATTTTGGAACTACTCACTCAGATCCTCGCAAATGTCGGGATTTCCTCTTCCCATGAAGAAGAGATCTTGACAAGGATCAAACATTCAAATACTCCTCCAGAAACAATTGATGATCCAACATCTGAAGACTCTGATGCATCCGATGATGAACAATTGATTGAAAAGGAGATCAAGGAAGATGAAGAGGAGTTACAGCATGATCTGAGCGAGGAACAACACACCTATGAAAGCCTGATCGAACGATGGTTTCAAGCGAGTACTAGGTTAGATACATTTAGTTAAAATCAATGAATGAGGAACTATAATTTTTTTAAATCAATGAATGAGGAATTGGACCAGATTGAAAAGAATGACACTTGGGAACTCGTTCCTAGGCTAGCAAACAAAAATGTAATAGGATCCAAATGGGTCTACAAAAATAAGATGAATGAGCAAGGAAATATTGTAAGAAATAATGCTAGATTGGTCTGCAAAGGATATGCTCAAATAGAAGGACTGGACTTTGATGAAACATTTGCGCCTGTAGAAAGATTAGAAGCTATTAGAATGTTTGTTTCTTATGCTTGTCATAAGAAGTTTAAAGTCTATCAAATGGATGTCAAGTCAGCTTTTCTAAATGGAGATATAAAAGAATAATTCTATATGGAAAAACCAGAAGGTTTCCAACTGTCAGATAACCCTAACTTTGTCTGCAATCTAAAAATAGCCTTATATGGGTTGAAACAAGCTCCTTGTGCCTGGTATCACAAATTGGATACGTATCTACAAGACAAAGGGTTCAAGAGAGAAACAATTGACAACAATCTATATATCAAAACAGAGGGTAATGATCTACTCATTGTGTTGGTCTATGTAGATGACATCATCTTCAGTAGTAATAATGCTTCATTGGTACAATGGTTTGCTTCTGCATTTTAGCTTGAATTTGAAATGTCTATGATAGGGGAACTATAATTTTTTCTTGGCCTACAAATTACTTAGAGGTCTGAAGGAATATTTCTTTCTCAAGAAAAATATCTAAGATAAATGTTGAAAAGGTTTCAAATGGAATATTCTAAACCTATGAGCACACCTATGGTCACTGGATGTAAGTTAAGAAAGGATGACGATTCAACTGATGTTGATCAGAGTTCATATAGGTCTATGATAGGCATCCTATTGTATATCACAACATCCCATCCAGACATAATGCATGTTGTTGGAATGGTAGGAAGGTATCAGAATGAACCTAAACAGAGTCATTTGTTAGCTGTCAAAAGAATATTCAGATACTTGAAAGGAACAATGGACTACGGCCTATGGTATCTTAGGAATCATAATTTTCAACTATCTGTCTATTCAGATGTTGATTGGGCTAACTGCGCAGATGAAAGGAAAAGCACAAGTGGAGGTGCATTCTTCTTAGGAGATTCCCTTGTATCATGGTTGAGCAAGAAGCAAGGTTCCATTTCCTTATTGACTACAGAAGATGAGTACATTGCAGTTGCCACTTGTTGTACCCAAGTATTATGGATGATTTAGACACTTGCAGACTTGGAGGTAAAATATACTGCACCAATCCCAATTCATTGTGATAATACTAGTGCAATCAGTGTGTCCAAGAATCTTGTATTTCACTCCAAGACCAAGCATATACCCATCAAGTATCATTTCTTGAGGGAACAGGTGACCAACACTGTTGTTTATTTGCATTATATTCCTTCCAAAGATCAGATTGTTGATATCTTCACTAAACCGCTTGCAAAATCTTAGTTTGAGTATCTATGCGAGAAGTTGGGCATGAACCCATTATCAACCTAAGAGAATCCATCCTGTCAGGGGAAGTATGTATTGGTTGAATATCAGATACCTCCGAAAAATACTACAACAGCTCAGGGGGAGCATTTTTTCTTTGACATTGATGTTAAGGGGGGAGAAAAGGAATGGTCTGGATGCTATAGTTGGAGAATAGCACAACCTTTAGGGTTGCCATCAATGCCAAAGGGGGAGATTGTTGACATTTTTACAGGCAGAGTGTGCTTGTCGTTGATGGAAATAACAACAGCGACGATGATATGTTTATAGGCAATAAAAGAAGCAATGAGGAATGTAGAAATGATGGCAAACAGGGAAAGCATAAGTTCAGGAGGAGCGAACAGTATGAAGAGATGACAAAGCTCAGAAGAGATAGAAGTTTCCAGAAGCACAGACAAGGTCCAAGTCATCAGGACTCACAGAAGGATCAAAGGTCGAGGCCTTTGACACTTAGACATTATTCAAAGTTGGGAGGAAGCGTACGCTCAGGAGGAGGACGATAGTGGTCATCAGATCAGTGTCCAGACAGTAGGAAAGTGCATAAATATCGAGTCGTTGATCTGAGAACATGATTGACAAACAATGTTTAGTTCAGATCTAAAGATGCGAGGAGTTTACACTCAGGAAAGTTTGAGATTTGAAATCTTTGGAATGCAAAGTTCCGTCAGCCGTCGGATCATTTTTTAATGGAAGGACGGGATAGATTAGCAAAGCTGCACTGCAGAAATATCGAGCCATTGATCTAATATCCCGATCGAATGAACAACATTCACTTCAGATATAAAGATGTGAGGAGTTTACACTCCTGAAAGTTTGAGATTTGAAAAACCTGAAGCCCAGAAATCTTAAATGAATAAGGACCGTCGGATCTGGAGATCAGACAATGACCATTAGATCAGGGAGCTCTACGTCAACAAATATCGTCCTCAACGACATGTGGTAGACCACATCAGCAGACCACGTCAGCAAGGACATGTGGCACAATCAAACAATGACAAGTGTCAAGTTGATTCAGCATTTCAGGTACATGTAAATCACAAATCCAAGTGACACGTGGCAGCTTCTCGGGTCATGAAACGTCATCGAGTGACGCAAGAGTTACGTCACTCTGAGAGTTTTTCTTTGTGATTTTTACCACTAGTCTCACGCAAAGACCCAAAGTCCCGAATGTCGAAGACCCAAAGTGGATACGAGTCGTCCGATCTGAAGATCACTTCGGGTGTATTCTCGATCGTTGATTGTGTAGCCGGATACGTGTCAATGGATCATGAACTCTAAGAAAAAATTCTCTAGGAAAATTTGAAGGAGAAAGTTTTGAGATTGTCGAAGTGTCAAAGTCCCGAAGTGAACAAGGACCATTGATTCGAGGAGGACACATGACAGGAATCTGTGGACTCACGCTAAAAGAATTCTGAGCAAGCGAAGGTTGAGAATTGAAATCTCCGAAGTCCGGAGACTTGAAGGATATCTCAACCGTTGATACGAGAGGGGCATGCGTCATTGGATCGTGGACTCTGGGTGAAATGCTCCGGGAGCAAGTGGATTTTGAGAATCGAAACTCCCAAAACCCAAAAGGCAAAATCAATCTCATCCATTGGTTTGGAGGGACACATGTCATTTGATCATTGAGACCAAGGATTGCTCGTGGAAAAGGAAAGAAGACAAAGCCATCGATTGAAGAGGACAAATGTCAACATATCTTCCATTCTAGAAGATATCCAGTCAACAGCAATAGGGTTTGAGAGTTGAAACTCCCAGAACCCAGATCACGAAAGAAACGTCAGTCGTTGATGGAGGAAGGAGAGATCTTGTCCGTAGACATGAGAGGACAGATCTGAACCGTCCGTTCAAGAGCACCATCAAGATCATGAGATTGACGGTCGTGCTCCATTATGGGGCCAAAACATGCTCGGGCCTTAATTTTTCGTAAGCGGACCGCAATTTAAACCACAGTTTTGGAGAAACGATGCATGGAAGCTCGTAGTGAATTGCGGGGAGAAAAGTGGGTTTCCCTCAAACCGCTTATGGATGTGCCCACAATCGTGTGGTCACATGAATCTCATAGCCCAAGGTCATATCGTGAAATGGAGCCAGCGCTCATTAGACAAAAATGGGGAAGTGCCTTTTTGAATAAGCGCTTGGTCATCGCCCATGGTCACGTGAAGGAAGGGGCTTAGAAGCCAAAGAATTCATAGTCAACTGGTTGTAACTAACAGAGAAGACGAAGACTGCCAGAGAAGCTAAGGAATCTCAGCATAGCGCCCACTGATGATGAACGCATTAGGCTAATTGCTAGGGATGATGAAGAGTTGCCATGATGATCAGGCAGAGGACTCGACGTGACAAAAACATGCAGAATAGAGAAGTGAAGGGGGACTACAAGTTAGCTATGCAGTAATGAGGAAGAGATGCAGTAAACAACCACAAGGGCAGAATAGTGACGTTGTGAAGAGCATGCAGAGGCACTGCGCATAACATGCAGTTGGTGCACAGAGAATATAAAAACGCAGAATAGAGAAGAGAGGAGTGTTGTTGTTGAGAGTGATTCATGTGAACAGAGAGACATTGATGCAGGAAGAGAAGAGTAGTGTAGCATAACAGTGATGATACTAGTACGCCATAGATAAATGTGGTATCACTGTGATAAATTCAAGAAAGCAAAAGATTTATATTCAGGGTGGTAGGGAGGTGTTAGGGAGGACGGTGGTCCTCAAAGCTTCAAGTGGATGCTTGAACACAGGGAGTTGTAGCTTCCATCTGGTTGCAGCCAGAAAAACCAGGGTGGCAGGGCGGTGCAAGGGAGAACTGTTGTTCTTTGTTATATAGGTTGGTGCCTGTGTGACTGGAAGTTGCAGCTTCCATCTAGTTGGTGCTAGAACACTCAGGGAGTTGGTGCTTCCTTCTAGTGGGTGCTAGAGAAACTAGAGAGTTGATGCTCTCAGTAAGTTGCTTCTTGTAAAACAAAGGTTGTAGCCTCAAGATGAGTTGGGGCTCATAAGAATGATAATATACAGAAAATAAAGATTAATTATCATATCAAGAAGAAGAGGTTTTTCCCTTTATGGGTTTCCTCAGGAAATATTTGTCTCGGTATATTTCATGTGTGTGATTGATGTTGAATATTCTATTGCTTACATGTATGCATTATTGTGATCGTCATTGAGTGTTCTGTAAAGAGTTTAAAATGGGAATAATTGTTTAAGCACAGTAACAACTTATTCACCCCCCTCTCAGTTGTCCAACAAATTATTCGCTTGAAAGTTTGGTTGGATCGTAATAAAGACATATTTCAACAGGAACTGGTCAATCCTAGGATAATGGTTTCAAAAGAGAGGGGTTTTATGATAGAAAACATCAATATTCATGGCAAAAAATGTCATTTGGTGCACTTTCTTGATTGTGAAGAGAGAATGGATAGAAGACAATCTTAGGGGAGGAGCTTCTAATCCAAAACCATTAACATTTCAATTGTTACATCACCGTAACTAGAAGATAATAATGAAAGAGGAAGAATTCAAAGAGTGGCAGACTAAGCAAAGAAAAACACAATCTCTTCTTGGATAGGGCCTCTCGAAAGGAAACCTAGGGGTGGCAGGTGCAGCGGAGATCATCTTTGGTCCCAGGAGGAAACAAAAAGTAATTTATGAATGGGGTCTACAGACAACTACAAACAATCAAATAGTGGTGTGTGCTCTCCTCTAGGGGGTCTTATCTATAAATGTGGCTAACATTTAGTCTTTGATAGTTATTGGAGACTCACCCATAATTATCATTCTTATGAACAACAAGAAAATGTTGTATGACCATAAGCTAACTTACCTTGCTGCTAGAATAAGAAAGGAGACTCTTTGGTTCAAGAAAATTATTTTTTTCCAAGTCTAGAGAGCACTAAATTGACAAGAGAATACCCTCACCAATGGGGCCTCAAGATTAAATGAGGGGATCTTAAGGAAAAATGGGGGAATTTTTTTCCAGGTTATCTCCTAGGTTCACAATTAATTTCAAATTATTCATAGTGCCACGTTACAAGCCCATTATTCCACACATGTCAACTCAACAAATATGTCATTGTATAACTAGATGGAGGTGGGATGCAACATGCATCACCCATATGGCATCCCCATGCATGCAAGCCTCAATGCTTTGCCAACAATTTGAATATTGGGGAGATTTTGTGTAAGAGGAAGGTGGGATTATGGCTCAAGGGGTAGGTGTGACATTCAACAAGGATAATTGGTGGAAATAGGCTCTCGTTTTGTTGGATATTTGGGAAATCCTTCCCATGATATCTTTGTTGACATGCTCTAGTGTTTTAAAGTGGTTTTGGATCAGTCTGGACTCTGTGGTGGTTTTCATCTTGGTCTAGCACTCTGTGTCAACACTTGAATTGATCTCTACTAGATCTAGCTTCTTGTCTTGGTTCTCAGCAATGGGATTGAAGATCTCAAGCTTGTCTTCCATTTCAATATGATTAGATTATTTTCAGGGGAAGTTTTGAATTCAAAACTATGGATTTTGACTTAATCCAAGGATGGACACTCGAGCTAGTCGTCAACGACCACTTTGAGTCGATTTCTTTCTTATGTGTGTTGTGTTATTTCATGTCTACCATGTATTTTCCCTCTTGGGTTGGCATTTTGACCTATTATGTGTTTGTCGTGCTTACTATTTGGAAAGGATTGGATCATCCTTTTGGAATCATCCCTTTGGGTGTATATTGTGTATTCTTTGTTTGGGTATCCATGAGAGATTTTGGATATGGATTAGAAGGAAATCCAGGAAATGCATAGAGTTTTACATATTAATGAGGATTTTATCGACACTAACAAGACATCCATATTCTCGATGACAACAAAGGTTCATGAGAATGAGCATCAATGCATTTCCCAAAATGCAGTGGTCATGGACACCATTGTGCAACAAAAAAGGAAAATTCAGGTTTTGGAAGGTGAATAATCAATGTTAAGGAACATAGTTTGTAATCCCAATAAGGGTTCCCACTCTACTGCCTCAAACTTTAGAATGTCAATGAATTTTGTCCCTGATGACCCCAAGGAAGAGGAAACAATCCACCAATTGATTGAATACATGGACTTGGGCAATCGGGAATCATAACCCACTAATATCAATCAAGATGAGGCACTCAATAACCATGTTTTTTATTAGTATTTTTTATGTTATGTAAAGAAATAGAAATATTAGGTGTCTTTTTTAGAGTGTATACTAGCATAAACTTTTTGAAATCCTCTATGAAGGATGACTTAGACTTTCTATACCCGACACATATTACTTGATGGTTATGCCAGTTTTTGTTAAGAGACAACATCCTTTTTACATTACTATGCTTTCTAGCTCGGCTATAACATATTTCTAATACAAATATTACTCGTTTCTGTTATAAAAAATGTAATTGTGTATTATGGTGCAATATTAACATGTAATATTTAAAAAAGACAAATTTGTAGAATGTTTAGACTACACCCAAAATAATATATACTTTTCACAATATTGAAATATTGAAAAGGTATAAGATGAAAAACTCTCCCCTAAACTATTTAAAATATTTATTTTTATGAATTAATAAGAAATATTTTAACCTAATACCTTCTATATTAAAATACTAAACACTAATTTCCAATTAATCATAATGTGATAATAAATGTTTTAATTAATGATGATGTATTAATGATTTTATTATTCATGAAAATGAATAATAATGTTGGAATTTGATGTACAAAATGCTTATCATAACACATTTTATTTATAAATACAATTAATATTTACAACTTCTTAAAATTAATAAACTAGTTATTAACTTCATATAATTATACAATTTTCATTTTTAATAAAAATGTTTTTGAAATTCCAACCTATTTAAGATTTTCAATTATGTAACGTCGTGCCATGATTTCACTTTATAAACTACATAAGGTACGCTAAAATGACCCCAAAAAGTTTAATCTTAATTTTTTTTTAATTATTCTTTATTAATCCAGATTTTTGGAAAAGATTTAAATAGAATAGAGAAAACACAAATGGTAGTTGATGGGAAAAAGCTGTCACATGATTTTTCATTTATTTGTTTAGCCACCATAATCAGCATAAAAGGTTTAAACAGAATAAAAATAATGACGAAACAAAGCAACTTACAAAACCAAACCAAATAATAGTGCATAGAAAAAATTAAATATATTTAATTTTTTTAAAATTAGAAAATCAAAAATAAATATTAATTAATAGAAAAAACACCATGTATTATTATTTTAGAGATGAAGAACATTATCTATATTTGAGAGGTGATGAACATTATTATTTTAAAAAAATTTAGAAAAAAATTAATAATTAAAACCATACTCATTATTTTATAAAATTAGAAAAAACAAAAGAAGATATTAATTAATAAATAAAAAAAAAACATTTACTATTATTTTAGAGAAGATNATGAACATTATATATTTTTAAAATATGTAAAAAGATAATAATAATTAAAAAGATAATAAATATTATAATTTTTTAACTAATTCGATTTCCTTAAAAAACAATTACTAATATGTACTAATAATAATAAAAAAATTGATTTCATAATAATAAAAATTATTGACTTCTGACATATTGTAAGAAGAGATGGAAGTTAACTCCATTACCTTAGCCCATGGAAAGGGATTTGGGATGAGCTACCATAGTTGTTCATATATCTTGTCACAATATCAATATAGTTTTGAATCAAATTATACTTATGTAATTTGCATATACATCGTGCAACACCTCACACGTTTACATGCTCTCTAAGTTGACAATTTAAGATGAAGCTATCGAGTTTAGTACATATATTATTGTAATTATGTGGCGCAACAATTATGTCATTTGTAAAACATATAACATGTACCAATAGTGAGAGGGCATTCAATGTTTATATATGAAGCAAGATGACATACTTAGTTATGCCCTCACTTCGTATCTTACTTGGGTATCTTGTAGATCTCAGTTGTTTTTCCTTTTTATTGGGTTTGGGATAATGTTGGTAATTAGAAAAAAATTAAAGAATTGTTTTAATGTTGTTATCATCTATGTTAGGGTTTTTAATATTTGAGGATTAATAAAAGTACTTCATTAATTAATATAGTAAAACATTTTAATAACATTATTAAGTGAAGAAATTAAGGTTTTTCTCATTTAATGTTTACATTTGAAACTTTGCAATAACATGTTACTTTGATGTAAATTTGGACAATGACCTTGCTTTAAAATTTTATATAAAAATAAAGGCTACACTAAGGTAGTTGCAGCTTTTATGGACAAAACACTTATATGGTCCAAACATGTATGATTTAACCAAGTATAATGTTTACAATGGTGTAACATCCCCACTTTAATTAATGTTTACATAGATATAATGTGTGGCTACGACCAAAGCGATGTAATATGTGAATTGTATTTCTATGTTTTAATAATTAAAAATGTGATGACAATTGCTATGGGGACATGGATAAGAGATGGGGGATGAATTAATCCACAAGATGGGGGAGTGTGTAGGATAATGGCCAAGAGGGATCCAAGGGAGAATTACCCATGTATATTAATCCAACCCATTTTCCTAAATTTGCTATTGGTGTATGAACCTTCTCATGTTTTATTGAGTGTTCCCAAATCCAATCATTGAATGCATGTAAGAGGGTGGTTGTGAGTTTGTCACATCCCAAAGTTATTGGGCACATGGGGATTGACTACGATCAGCTTGGGGAAGAGTGTGAGTCAAGAAAGGCAAGCCAAAGAGAGGAATTTGTATGGGTTGGAGGACAACAGTTTTACACATGGAGTTTTTGTGCATGAGGAGCAAGTAGAGAGGAAGAAAGAGAGTTTGGAGCTGGTGCAGCCATGGAGGGTGAATTATAGAGGAATTTGGAGTGTATTGGAGTGTAATTGGAACTAGAAACTGAAGAGTCGGGTTTCCAGGCCTAAAGAGTGAATTCCTGAGTGAGTTGCGCTAAAACAACAAGTGGTTGTTGTGTTTTGTTGGTATATTAATCCAAACCATTTTCCTAAATTTTCTATTGGTGTATGAACTTTCTCATTTATGATTGAGTGTTCCCAAAGCCAATCATTGAATGCATGTAAGAGGTTGGTTGTGAGTGGTCACATTCCAAAGTTATTGGGCACATGGGGGTTGAGTACAATCATCTTGGGGAAGAGTGTGAGTCAAAAAAGGCAAGCCAAAGAGAGGAATTAGTATGGGTTGGGGGAGAGCAGTTTTACACATGGATTTTTTGTGCATGAGGAGCAAGTAAATAACAAGAAAGAGAGCTTAGAGCCGGTGCAGCCATGAAGGGTGAATTATAGAGGAAGTTGGATTGTAATTGGAGCTGGAAACTAAAGATCCAGGTTTTTAGGCCTAAAGAGTGAAATTATAAGTGAGTTGTGCTTAAACAACAAGTGGTTGTTTTGTTTTGTTGGTATATTAATCCAACCCATTTTCCTAAATTTGTTATTGGGGTATGAACCTTCTCATTTCTGATTGAGTGTTCCCAAATCCAATCAGTGAATGCATGTAAGAGGGTGGTTGTGACTGGTCACATCCCAAAGTTATTGGGAACATGGGGGTTGAGTACAATCATCTTAGGGAAGAGTGTGAGTCAAGAAAGGAAAGCCAAAGACAAGAATTTGTATGAGTTGGGGGAGATCGTTTTTACACATGGAGTTTTTGTGCATGAGGAGCAAGTAGAGAGAAAGAAAGAGAGCTTAGAGCTGGTGCAACCATGGAGGGTGAATTATAGAGGAAGTTGGAGCATATTGGAGTGTAATTGGAGCTAGAAATTGAAGAGACAGGTTTTCAGGCCTAAAGAGTGAACTCTTGAGTGAGTTGCGCTAAAAAAACAAGTGGTTGTTGTATTTTGATGGTAGTTTTCCTAGTAGAAAGTTCCCTTGAGTTCCCAACTAAGATATTCCTGGTTACTTGTGCAAGAGAGACCTTGATAAATGAGTGAGATGCCTGAGAGACTGAGATCATTGAAGGGGTACATTCCTTGGGTTGGGCAGGTTAAGAGGAAGAGAGCTGGTGGAAAATCAGGATAGTTGTAGGAAGATATCAGTGGGTTGTTCGTTTTATGAGTTGTAAGTGGACTGTGAGAGACCACTATCTTTTGTGGATTAATAGCCCAAGCTCAAGGGTGACTGGCCATTGAGATTTTGGACAGACGGTCTATGGTTGGGTGGAATGTCCATCCCAAGCAGCTGGTTGCACAACTCTTGTTTAAAGATAAGTGTTTTATCTTGTTGTTGTGTTATTTCATGAGTTATTTTTTGTGCATGAACTTTGTGTATTTAGGAATGATTTATATGTTGTTGTGTCAATGATTAAGATGCATTTCATGTTGATTATTAGCATGATGTAAATGCATATATTTTATGGTTCTAGACAATAGCTAAATCTATTTTTATTCATAGTTGAAAGCTACAAGAAACAAGTTAATTGTAAATGAATTAAATTAGTTAACATAATTTTTTTCTTTTATGAGTATTCCACACTGTAATGTCCCTCGGATAAGTTGGGAGACGTTACAAATGCGTTATTACATAACACATGGATTTTATGCCTTGATTTTGAAGCTACACGAGATAAATTACGAGATAGCTTTTTAAAAGATGTTTACAAATGCTTGCAGGTTGTTGTAAACTTTGCAATAATGATATCTCAAATGGAAGGTGCTTATCCTCTTTGACTACAAAACAATTAAATGCAATTACCGATTTGAAGTTACTTCAATTCTTTACTTCCTTTTTATGTCATTGTTTCTTGGTTTGATTAATCCTATCAAAAAGTAGCTTCTTATTGGTAACAATGTTTTTTTTTAAATTACTAAAATAATAAAATGAAATTGTGGATTTATACATGTATGATTATCTATGTTAATGTTTATAGTTTGATACAATTATTCTGGCCAGCTATAAATTCATTAATAGCTAGAACCTCAAATATTTTAAATACAAAACAAAAAGGAACCTAGATGACCTCTTCAAGCATGAAAAAGGGATAGAAGACATAATATTTTCTCCTCTGAATCTTTTGATATGAATGTCACTTTTACATTTGTATCCATCACCATTAAAATCTCTCAGGCAATCTATTTTATCTTACTGTAGTCTTTTTTTTATGTGGTTCAGTTTGTATTTGTCCCTTTATCAATTCAATAATCCAAGAAATCTTTTTCAATGCTTCAACATTGTTCTTTATTCTGAATGAGGTACACTAATGGATTATTTATTCTCTATTATGGATTTCTATACCACCTGCTTCATTGAATTAGACCCTCTTGGCCTTTTCAACCTCTAAAATTCTATTCTCAATCTTCAAAATGCTCTCTACCTTGTCCATGTTTCTTGGATTTGTCTCACTTTTAAAGAGGCTTGTAGAGTTATTTTCCTTGGTCCCTATCCTTTATAGACTTTGTAGATGGCCTTTCAATCTTCATTTAGTTGCTACCTTCTTGCAAGGGAAACTTATAGAAATTAGCTTGGTGTACTACGATTTCTATGTTGTGCACTTAAGCTTGTGGTGGCATTTTTCTTTTTAAGATTTTTGTTAAGTTTTAAATCTCTCACTAGTTTTTTTACATATATCTGAAAAATGCTATCTATCATTTCTTATATATTTTTAATAAATGTAATATGCAATTTGCACCAACTTAATTTCCTTTTATAGATCTTTCTTTTTATACATGTCAAAAATTATGAAACTATTATTCTATCATTTCAAGAAGTTGGAAAATCATTTTAAAGGAAAATGCATGATTAAATCTTTATTTATTTCCTTTGTCATACTTTTTTTTTCCAATAGAAAAATTATCTCAATTATATTAAAAAAATATAATTATTTTACAATTCTGTCCCAACAAAAGGTACATGGATCAAGATCTACATGATCTTTAATATTACATCGCCCTTCATAGAAAGATAACCAAAAAAAATAAATATACTGAGAGAGGTACCCCAAACCATCTCTTAATCTTAAACTGACAATTAAAATAACCGCAAAAAAGCAGTCCAAGGTAAACAACTAACAAGACAAAGTTCAAAAAGAGAAAAATATTACAACCAAAAGCGAGGCTAATAAATTTTTATATGTTTTTTCTTCCCCTCCGTGTCATTGTACCACAAAAAGTATGTAATGGCACCTTCAGGAACTCCAAGTGCTTCTTTGGATAGAAAATCAGCTTCAGAATTGAAGTCTCTGAGAATGTGATCATAACTGATAAATTCAAAACAGTTGGCCATGGCTCTAATCCTTTCTTTCCATCCCTCTATAGCGCAAGAATGAAGACTGCCTTTTTTTTTTAATCATTTGATCACAACTTTGGAATCTCCCAAAATTTGTAAGTGGTTAATTAATAGTTGTACAACCAACCTAAGAGTTGCCCAAGCCCCCAGCAACTCTGCTTTGTTATTAGTTCCTTGACCACAGTTAAATGTCCATCTAATGACAGTATAATCTGGAAATTTTAAAACACCACCTGCTCCGCAACAATAGTCATCCTGTTGGGTTGCCCTGTCAAAATATGCAACTGAGGTATTGATTTTATTTTGAACCATAATTCTTCTCGGTAGTTTATCCTTCCTTTTTGTTTATTTGCCAAAAGGATGAGATAATTCTTTGTAGTAAACTGCCAGAACTGTAGGTGTGCATCCCTCAATCTATCCAAATGTACCAGCAAATCTGAGCAGCCAGCGTCGAAGGGACAGAATTATCCTCGATCTAACTCTTAAAAAAATCTGTCAAAGTGATACCATCCCATAATACTTTATATCCTTGTGAGAGTCTTACCTTTTCCCAAACCGACTTGGTGAAAGTACAGTGAATGAGTAAATGGTCTATGGTTTCTGAATCGTTTTTGCATAAATAACAAAAACTAGGACCTTCTCTTCCTCTAGTTTGGAGGGTATCCCATGTGAGTATATTTCCCTCCAAAGCTAACCATATGAACAACTTAATTTTTAATTTAATTTCCCAATGCCAAATTGTTCTCCTCCATCCACCGAGAATGTTCAAATTTTTAGTTGATAGTATCGCCAAATAAAAAAAAATTACACTAGGGACCCCAGACATATCACCACCAGTCCATAATAAGGTATCTTCGTGAGCCTGAAGATAAGCTTCCGAGTCAATTAAATCCTTTCTGTATAAATCCCATTCTGTGGAAAGAACGCCAGAAAGGCCTATTTAATTATTGTTGAGCCAAGGTACAGTGGTAATTGATCTATCAATCGAATTCAAAGCCTACGCCGGTGAAAATATATTCCTACAGTGAAGGGCCAAAATCAAGTTTGTTGAAAGAAAGAATTTGCTCTCCATACCAAGAATTCTATCCTCCCCAATTGTTATGAGTTGACCCGAACCAGGGTTCCAACTAAACCAATGATTGATTAGATGTATTGATTTTATGAGCCCGCCCCAGATGCTAGAAGTTGACTTTTGTTGAAATGTGCGGGATCTGAACCAATTTTTAATGGTTGAGTGTGGAAGGTACTTATCTTTAATAACACGGTGCCAAATACTTGAACTGAATAAAACCCTCCAGAGAGATTTCACATCCAAAGCAAGTTTAAAATCCTTGATATTTCGAAGACCCCATCCTCCGTGGCGCTTTGGTAGAGTAATCAAATCCCATTTGGAAAGATGATAGTGCTTTGTGTCTCGGTTCCCATTCCAAAGAAAATTTGTCATTATTTTCCTCAAAGTATTCATAACAGAGCAGGGGATTATTTCTAAAGATAACCAATATACTGGTTGACTCTCTAAAATAGCCTTTAGTAAAGTGAGCCTACCTCCCAACGATAAACACCTGTAACACCAATTATCTATATTTTTTTCCATTTTTTGAATAAACCATGACCAATCCACTACGCATTGAGGGCCAACTTTCATGTAAAAACTTAGATATTTAAAACCCAAAGACAGATTAGAAAAGTTAAAGGGGAACAAAGACTTGAAGGGAGTTGTCTCCAGCTCCAATAACCCTGCTTGATGGAAAGTAGATTTTGTAACATCTATCACTAAGCATGAGGCTAAGAAAAAGGATTTTAAAATTTTGTCTATCTCCCACCATTCCTGCAAAGTCGCCTTTGACATAATGATAACATCATCGACAAATAAGATATGGAGGGTTTTTATTGATCTAGAGACATTAATACTTGTCATCTTTCCTTCACTTTGACTCTCCTTTAGTAAAATACTTAAGCCTTCCATCACTAGAATAAAGAGTAAGGGTGACAAAGGGAAGCCTTGCCTCAAGCCTCTTCCACTTCTAAATAAATATGTAGCCTATCCATTAATTAGTATGGCGAAAGTTGTTGAGTCCACACAACTCATGATCCATCTTGTCATCTTAGTACCCATACCAATTGTGATAAGTATCATTCTCAATAGATCCCAACTGACACAGTCATAAGACTTTTGTAAATCCATATTTAATACTAAAGACTTTAATTTTTTGTGTTTTATGTTGTGTTAGCACTCCTGTACAGTTCCTATAGCATCCTGAATACGTCTCCCTTTTAAAAAACCTAGTTTCTCCTCCGAAATCGAGGTGGACAGGAAAGGCTTGATCTTGTTTGCTATAATTTTTGAAATTATTTTATAGCAGATATTACATAACGAGATCGGCCTAAAATACCCAAAGGATAGAGGCTTATTGACTTTGGGGATTAATGCGATGAAGGTTGAATTGATACCACCTGTAATTTTTCCTTTCTACATCGACTCTTCAACCATATTTAGTAAATCCTCCCCAACAAGATCAAAGAAGTGCACAAAGAATTCCATGGTCCATCTGTCAGGGCCATGGCTCTTGTCAACCTTAAATAATTTTAGTATATCCCTTATTTCTTCTAACTTCACTGGTGAGAATATATTCTCTTCTTCTTCATTTGTCAACATTCTGGGGAATCTTTTAGCCACCTTAACTTGTTCTAATATAGGAAGATTCAAATTCTCCTTGAGAAAACATTTGAAATAGTCTGAATTAGTGGCTTTGATATTCTTATAACCTTTATGAATGTGCCCCTCATCATCTATAATCTCCCAAATATGTTTTTTATTTCACCTGAAGTTTGCGAAATTGTGAAAAAATTTAGTTTTTTGATCTCCACTCTGACTCCATATGGCCCGACTACGTTGGCGCCATAATTCTTTGCTTTGATTTATCATCCTATTTATTTCTTGTTCCTTAGTTTTAAATAAGAATTCCTTCTCTCTTGTGAAACTGGCTTTTGTTGATTCCTATAAGAGTGATGCAATATCCAACTCCAGTCCCATTAATGTAGCATTTGACTGAATGTTTCTATGCTTCTGCCATTGTTTAGTCTTATCCTTAAGGTCTTTTAATTTCCAGAGGAATCTCTTTTGTTTACCTTCCTCCTTGAGATATTTATTATCGTTCTAGAGTGCTTGAACCAACAACTGAAAATCTTGTTCCTTAAGCCATTGCAGATTGAATTTGAAAGGGAAAGCTTTGTACCTTGGAGGTATCTCCAGCTGAAGAAGTATCGAGACCTGGTCGGAAATGTATGGATATTCAACCCAGTACCTGTAAAATCCAATCCCTAAAAGTAAATCCTCTGCAATGAGAAATCGGTTCAGTCTTTTCGAGATCCGGTCCACACCAAATATTTTGTTTCTCCACGTCGAAACAAGTTTGTCCGGGACCAAATCAATAAGACGTTTCTCTTGGAAAAAGGACTTATAATAACCAGCAAAATGTCCCACAATGGAATTTCCTCCCCGGACCTCTTCCGAAGAAAGGGTTAAATTGAAGTCCCCTGCCAGTATGAGATTATCTTTTGTTAATAAGCCCAAGTCTACCACCTGGTTCCAAAATTGCTTCAGCTCCGAACAGGGCCCATACACATTCAAAAAAGAAACTTTCCTTTTGCTTGCTACAATGAATATTGTCAATAAGATCTCGCCACAGGTGAGAAAAGAGGTTAATTCAAAAACATTTGGATCCCATGAAACTAACAATCCAACGAAGGTTCCAATAGAGCTAACAACACAACTATACCAACAAGGCCTTAGTGAACTCATAAATAATCTAGCTTTTTCTTAATGTACCATAGTTACTTGTAAAAAAACAATATCTGGTTGTGTTTTATCGAGAACACTTCTTACTGAGGCAGTTTTCGGGGTGTCTCCAATCCCTCTGAGATTGAGTGAGAGACAGATCATTACTTTTCCCGCGCCAGGGCTTTCACTGCTCTAAGTGCCCCACCCTCTGAATTAGAAGGAGTAAGTGAATCTAGTGTTGAACTGGCAGCTGAATTTTTCCACGCACTTCTAGTTTTTTTAGGCGATAGCTCTATGCCCAACCCTCGGGACCATGCAAATTCCTTCCCGGACCCAGCAGTCGACGCTCGTGAAGTACTAGCCTCCCCGAGCACAGAAGGTGGATTTAAAACAAACTTTCCCATGAATACTATAAGTTTGACTAATGAATCATGATCTCAAATAAAATGTAGGAAGGAGTCTAGAACGTCTGACAGGGTGGACTCATCATCCTCAAGTTCACGATAACCCAGAAGCAAATAAAGGTCACTCAACGGTGGAGGCAGGGACCCCGAAACACGTTCTGAGGTCAAAGTACCTGAAGGGTCCGAGGATAGATTCATAGGAATGCCATCTATTGTCTCATTCTCAAACTAAGGAGAATACAAAGGGACCCCTCCCGAAGGAGCAACAGGGAAAGTAGCCAAATCCTCTTGACCCAAAGTAGGTTGACTAGAATTAACATGAACCTCCCCACCAATCACCGAAGAAAAGTCAACATTTTTTGTCGAGTAACTCAACCATTCTGAAGAGTTTAAGGCATCATGTTCCAATAAAGATAGAGTGGAAAAAAGAATAGGACAGTATTTTTTTAACTTACCCACAATCGTCTCCATAGAGTCTGATACGTTGTCATCTTCCTGCGCTAGGGGAAAGGATCCAGACCATAGAAGCCTGTGTCCTGTGAAGAATCTTTGGCGACGTATTCTATTAAGGAGTCTTCAGTTTCTACCTCAGAGTCAACAGTTCCTTTACAGTCACGTCGCAAGTGAGTAGTGCTTCTGCACAAACTACACCTAAATGTCACTCCTAAATAGTCCAAACGCTGGACTGAGCAGCGCCCCCTCCATTCTATCTCCAAGTTTTCCAGGAGACCCTGGTGGATATCCATTCCAACTAAAACCTTACCAATCTTCCTTGTACCCGCAGCAAGTGACTCTGGATCAACCGCAAGAAAATCCCCTAGAGAATTTCCAATGGATTGAAGCGCACCTTTATTCCAGAAATTCCAAGGCAACCCTGGAAAAAAGAACCCAGAAATACCTTTGTGAGAAATATTCTGTATCGAGATCGAAGGCTATGCGCCATCTTTTGATCATTAAACTGTTACCGCCATTAAGCCAAAAAAAATTCAGAAGTAGCGAGGCATCTTCAAGAGATCTGCAAAGGAACCCTAACCAACCTTTAGTAAGGTAGTAGATCTCAGAGACGTATCCTAAAAGTGGCTTCCATTCCTTATTGAGCCAGTCTATAAGGGTTTCCTTCTGTAGGTTCCCATAATTAAATCTTCCCACCAAATCGCAAAGTGCCATCCTACACGTCTCCTCCAACCCAATATCTAAGGTAAGAACCAATCTCCTCATAACTTTGTTCGACTTCCACTGCCTTCTATATTTGCAAGAAGATAATGGTTTCTTAAAGGCCTTCCTGACTATCCAAAAAACCTTTGTGTCTTTTGGTGGGTAACCTATGAGATTCCATCTCAAGGTTTAATAAGTTTGGTAGAGTATCTCTGTGAGAATGGTAGAGTTATGCCTTTTCACAATGAAGGCTCTTACCGAAAGGCCGAACATATGGTGTAGACTCTCTTGGAATAGAAGAAGAGTGTAATGATTTTTTATTCCATAGGTTATCAATGGCAGAGAAGAGTCCTGCCTCCTACCATAATATTTCATCTGCCTCTCCCATCAATTCTCTGACTTTAATATTCAATGCTGTCAATTCAATAGGAGCCATCAATGGCCACCTGTACTCCACTAGTACTCCACTAAGCAGGTGTCACCACATTACAACAAGTAATAGAGGACAATAAAACTAAGGAGTCAATAGTTACATGGGCTACTTAAGGCAATTAAACCAACTATGAGCTTCATTAAATCCTAAATACGGTAACCGCCGAGAAATAATAAAAAATCCAAGGTTATCACAGTTACCTAGAAAGGATAGAGTAACAAAAACTAAGATGAAGATCTACTGACATCTCTTCCAACTACCGCCAAAAAGGTCGGCAAGGCACTCAGCGAAGTTATGGTAAGAGTCTATAACACTCCAACTACCGCCAGAAATGTGCTTCCATAACTAAATCTAGGCTAAAACAAAATTATAAGAGGCTATAACCACAGAGAAGAAGGATCGAAAGTCGGCAGGGTTAGACTGATACCAAGGAGGATTCTGACAGGAAATAATGATAAAATACTAACCCCACTACCTGCTCCAAAACACTCAATACCTTAAGTTAGGAAACCCCGCTAAATAACAGGAAAGGAAGAACAGACACCTGAAAAATACCTTCTGTGACTAACTCCTAGATTAGTATCAATAAGTAAACTAGAAATGTAAACCCGACAGATGTATCTGCATCCATTGTTAACTATGAAGCCTGGAACAGAAACCTCAAACCTAATAGCAGTTGACTATCCCACCAAAGGTAAATTCAAAATTCGCCATCCTACTCCTTCGACTCCTCCCCTCATTTTCCTCCCTCAAAACTTGCAACCTAATCCAAAGGAAATTTAATCCTTTTTTTATTTTTTTCTTTTGTCATACTTAACCTAAAAGCAATGCTAATTCTATATGCTTGATTTATGTTGATGTACTTGTATAAGAATGTTTATATAGTTGCTATGAATTCTCTAAATAGACAATTATGAGGCGCTTTTAATTTATATTGATGTACTTATATAAGAATGTGTATATAGTTGCTATGAATTCTCTAAATAGAGAATTATGAGGCACTTTTAGTTTTGATGGTTGGTAGAAATTTTGAAATAATTCTAGCTTAATAAAAATTTCTTTGCACTTGTTCATATACCCATACGCTTACCTCCTTTGTTCCCTATTATGTGTGCTTGCTTGCCTGTTGCAGATATACTCCAATAATTGCTAATTGATATATTATGTACCCATAGTGACACTTTTATTATTGTGACACTTGTTCTTAGAGTTTCCTTATTTATTGAAACAATAACATGCAAGGAATTCCTTGACACTATTACTTCGTGAAACTGCACTTCATCAAAGATTGAATTTAGTTGTTTAATCGTAAAATTAGTTTGTAATTGTTTTCATTTAGTGTGTACTTTATTAGATCCTTTTTGTGTATATTGATTCTCACGGTGTTGATCTTGGGAAATCGATTATGAACTACCTTAGCATGAAAGAAGAAGAACCAAAGGTAAACCATGTTCAAATAAATATGTATTTGAATTCTTTCTGCGTTAAATAATTTTACATGATTCATGTCCATTATTTGTTTTTTAATATATAATTGTCTTAAGGATAATTATATGTATTTATTTTAAGAAACAATCAAGTGTCTATTTGTAGTTAAAAATACAAATAACATCAAGGTAAGTCTCACACTATGTTATCTCCTAATTAATTATACAAGGAAGTTTGTCAAATTAACATCTTGTTTATACAACTTCTATCATAACTATTATTTTTTCACATTGCATATGATTTGAGTTATTATTTGGGTGGAGGAAAAATGATTTATAAAAATAATAATAACATATAAAATCTTAATTATTTATTAAAGTTTTATATGGTTGTGAATTTTGGGGTTGCAATATTTATAGAGAATCATGAAAAAAGATAGAGCAAATCTAAAAGTGTTTTATAATTTGTAATCTCAAAAATAAAGGCAATAAACCCTATCTTATCCGCCTCATAAAATCAAGTTTTCCCCACATTGAGAGCATGGCTATGACTAGGTACCTAATGTACAAGAACAAGATAAACAACATGGAATACAATGGGTTTCCTAAGATTATTTCAAACTCCAATCAAAATCACTTGCAACTCAAGCAAGGTTGGCATAAAGATGTGAAGTCTTGGCTAAATAATTGGGGAATCAAGGAAGAGATCACTTTGCAGAATAACGATAATATAAAAAATATTATTACATCTAAATTTAAGGAGAAATTTTGATGTGATAAAGAATTGGAGGATAAAAGAAAATTAAGATATTATAAGGAGGTGATCGACCCTAATCTAGAAGATGAAAAGTATCTGTCTATTTTGACTCGTGTAAAAAAGAAAATCAACATTGTTTAAATATGAACAAACTCTCATGATTTCCATAATGAAATAGGTTGTTTGGAGAATCATAAGACTTCTCCTGGTTTTGGCCTCTCAAATATACATACGTGGATTGAGCAAAATTGCATCAAAAAAATTGTGTAAATTGTGTCAAGTAACATAAGTGATAATTATTTGTTGTTTTATATAATTTATCTAAATTATTAAATAGGTTATTATTAAATAATTTATCGACGATTAGTCCTGATGATGAATCCTAATTCGGATCCGAAACGTCGATGACAACAAAAATGACACCAACTGTGGATTATCCGGAAAACAACTCTGAAAATCCTCACCACGGAAACTTGAAAACAACATTATTATTATTATCGTAATAATTTTTAATTTTTTTGTAAATAAAAAGGGTGTTTCTTATTACTGTGCTTTTATAGTACAAAAATGCCACATGTCACCAGTCTGCCACTTGTTCCGCCAAATTAGCGAAAACCAGAACAAGTGGCAAACTGTGATACTTTTAGACAAAATAACTATCTTCCATCTGCCCTGCCATATGGAAACAAGAGCAGGTGGTGGATTCATGTTCTTACAGAACTGTTCTATGCATCTAAGATAGACTATCAACTGAAAAAAGAGAACAAAATTGTAGAATTGCATCATCCCAGTACAAAGAGTTGGGCAGAGATTGTGCGAGGTATCCATGGAAAAGAACCAGAAATTACACATTAGCACTTGGGGTATGTCGTCTGGAGCTCCGGTGAAAGAGTCGTCTCTGGGTTGGAGCATGAAAGGCCTTGCACATGTCGAGCAACACTGAGTTTTCGGTGCATTCGAAAATGCAGCATAAAGCATGTCGATACGTTGACTCATGAGGGTATCCTGGTGTATCTGGTCCGCCATCTGGTTCCTTAGCTTGAAGATGAGCTCGAGTTGATCCGAGTTGAAGAAAGGTGGCAGAGCAGGGCAAAATTCAGGGAGAGTAGTGAGCGGTGGAGGCGCCAAGACTAGGTGGCCCTCCACCGTGATGCCCATGTCCTCCTGCGTAGTGCCCATGACCTCCACTGCCTTGACCGCCTCCGCCTCTATCCCAATTTGGTTGTTGGTGTCCTGAATTGATGCAATTGAATCCAAACAAAGGAATTCCACAGGGAATTCCTCCTCAAATATACAGGTGGCCTCTCCCATGGCATCCTGGGCACTTATGCTCGTTGTGTTATGGTTGGGGAACTACAAATCATCTGGAACTGTGAAGAGGAGAGATTTCATAGGAACCTGGATGGGTTCCTCCGGGATCTCCTCCTCGACATAAGCCATTGGCGTGGTTCTTGGCTTCTTCAAGCGTTGATTTCGAGCCATGGACAGGGTGCATTCCAGCTGTTGGACTCATCTCTGTCGGGTTTCTAAACTATACCAGGCTGGGCCACACCTTGGCTTGCCCCTCTCCCTTGGCATGGCTAGGCTAGGAGGACTGAAATTCTCTGGGTGACCACGATGAAAATCCACTGCTTGTAGGTCCCGTTCTCAGAGCAGCCAGGGTGATGGAGCACGAGAGAAAAGTAGAGCCAACCCCATCCGAGCGGGAGAGATAATCCCAGGCTCGACATGACCATTGTACTCATCCCACCTCTGCCATTACACCTTGGTATTGCCATAAACCTCACGCGAGGGAGTTGATCTCCCCTTCTCTACAGGCAGTAATGGTCGCCCTTCATTCAAGACTGAGATAAAAGGCGACAACCTACCATATTTATAACTTGGATCGGGGACAGGCTACGTGGTATCCCTTTGCTACGTGACACCCCATTCGAGATTGTAATAAATTAAACTTAATGTAACTTTGTATTTTGAAAAACAAAACATACTATAAACATTTTATAGATATATAACGCACACATTATTAAACGGTGTGTAATTTAAAGTTTCAAACTAATGCATAACAATTAACACAATTCAATATATTGTTTCATACCTATTATATTGTAATTCAACAATATAATACCAATACATGAAGTCAGTTTGAGATATCTATTTATCACAAAACTTTTAAGGAATCTAGTTTAAGACTTGTAATGATGATAATCAATCACGCAATAATTATATGAAATATTTCATGATACATATTTGAGTTTTGATTGACCAAATAAATATTAAGGGAAGGTGATCCAAGATCATAATTTTAATGGACCTAAAGGTGATCCATGTCAAGTTAATATACAACTTTCTTACTATGGCTTCATGTACAAGATTTGTTGATTCTTTCTATATTAAAAGGAGGTGTAATAAACAACTTGCCCAATTGTTATTTATTCTTGTCTTATATAGGAATTTACAAGTCGTTTAATATAATTTAAAAGAGGTGTAATAAACAACTTGCCCAATTTTTATTTCTTCTTGTCTTATATAGGAAATTACAAGTGGTTTAATATAATATAATTTTTATTTCTTGTTGTCTTATATAGGAATTTAAGAGTCGTTTAATATAATTTAAAAGAAGTGTAATACACAACTTGCCCAAATTTATTTCTTCTTGTCTTATATAGGAAATTACAAGTCGCATTGCATTCTTTTATTAAAAAAAAAAAGTAGTGTATGAATTATTCCACTCAAAATATATATATATATATATATATATATATTGGAAAAATACTAGAGGGTTTCTTGTGTTCTTTTTCGAGAAAAAATAATATATATATATGAAACTACAAACTAAACATTTGCATTCCTTTTGATAATTAAAAATTATATTTAGAAATAAATTTCTCAATAATTACTGTAGTAGTTTGCCTTTTGATATGTGTACATTTGAGTTACTATCTTGATTCCTTCCTTGTGTCAATTTGTCGATCTTTAAATAGTTTATTGGTTGACCACCCTATTAATTTTAATGGATACTTTTCTTCCTAAAAGACCCTCTAGCTGCAATGGTATAAAAGGTACCAATTTAGCAAAATGAGAAGAGAGTGAAGTTGCTAAGTTTGAGAGGAAGAGCAAACTCTTCAGCAATCACTAATAGAAAGTTTAACATTATGACAACCATCTAACATTAGAGTGCAAAAGTATGAGTCTACTAGCCCAAGACTTGATTTTATAGGTTTTGTGGCTCGACCATTTGTCCATCTCATGCATAAATGTAATTTTCTATTTTACTAATTACATTTTAATCACCCACCCATGTGTTACTCACATGCACAAGTGGACAAGTAATTCTTTATTTAAAAATATAAAATGGTGATTAATCCTCACCCAACTACTACATCTCCTATTTTCACTCAACTACTACATCTCCTATTTTCACTCATAGATGTCTCCTTGCCTCTTTTCCTATTTGAGTGGGTGCACATGTAATTACTACTCTTGTTAATTATTAACCCTTATTGATATCTCCCAAGCCTACTTTTATTTTCCCACACTTCTATTTGAATTTGAATTCTTTATTCCTCTTTATTCTCCTTGATTGATGGGTGCACTAGTAATTATTTTTTAGTTAATTATAAATTATTGCTCACAGAATTCTGGATTAAAATTGTGTGTGAAGGAGTGAGAAGGTTCACTTGAAAATAAAAATTAAATTAAAATAATCCATGAAAGTGAAGGGTAATGAACAAAGTGTAAGATTATAAAATGATGGAAAAAAGTAAAGAAAAAAAATGTTTAAATGAAGAAAGGATTAGTGAAGGAATAGATCAATGAAGAGAGTTAATAATAAAAATGAGAATTTTTAAAGGGGTTAATGGTAGAAAGAGAGAGACCGAGAAAATTTAAATTAAAGTAATCAAGAAAGGGGAGGAAGGGGATTTAGGTGAGATAGTTATATATTTTAGGATAAAATAAGGATATAAGATTTATTAACTAGAAAAATAAGGTCCAAAGGGGTTGGATCCAATGGTGGAAAGCAAGGAGTTTTTCACTGTTGGGCAAGGTTCAATTCTCATGAGGGCCTTACCTGGAGCCATGGGGGCACCTTGAGGTAGTGGTCAAACATGTGGTTGCACCCATAGATACTATATTAAATGGTATCGTGACCCGTGCACACATAAGTGGATCAAATCCCACCCCCATTTCCTTCAAATTTTAGCCCACAGGGGTTTGTTCTAGTGGCCAGCTGACGTGCTGCTAAGGCGTTTGTGCTGCTAAGCAGTTCACGAGTTCAAGCCTCGACTTAACCGGAGATCGTGCTTGCGGGCGGTGTGGTTCTTGCTAGGGGTTATAGTGGCAAATGATGGGATTCAACCCCGTGTCATGCCAGTACGATACCGTCATCGTTGTCGATTCCTCTAGTTTACAAAAAAAAAAACTAGAAAAATAAGATTTTAATATTGGAGAAAATATTAAATGGGATGATCTGTATTTTATGAGCAGAACGAAATGAATACATATTATTAAAATATGCTTAACACAAAATAACAGAGATACAGTAAAACTGGTTTTCTATTCAATAAGGAAATAAGTTGAAACTGTAAATTGCAGCGGAAAACAAGCTTGTTGGAATGGTGGTAGCTTATATCTGAGAAGAGATGTGACGGTTGTGCTCATTCGCAAGAAGATGATTACAATGAGGCTCTGAAATCCTTTTTACAATAAACAGGAATTTCAAAAACCTTAGAAATCCAAAAACCTAACCCTAGGAGATGAAGCGCCAAAAGTCATGTGGGCCCCATTTGGGTAAGTTAGTACATCAACTTCCCGGGGTCGTAACTTTTGCATATGATATTTGTTTAAGGCGCACACTAGACCATTGGAAAGGTATCGTTGAGGAGATTCATTTTGAGGGCTCAATCAAAGCCTTTGGCTATCATTAGGAAGCTCGATCCCAAAAAACCTTCATTCAGGCCCTCAAAATGGCCCCGGAAGTTAAAAACTGTTAAAAATAGTAAATTGCCAAAATTGCCAGAAAATTGTTTTGAGTGAGTTGGAAAAGGTGGGTGGCCACCGATATCCACCTGGATCAATCCTCCCTCCTTAGGAATAAATTGTCTCCATTGCATTGAGTTCCCCCATCAGATGAGGAAATTTCTGTTCAATTTGTCCCCGGGTGAGCCACTTGCCTTGGTGCAGGCGCTGCCCTGCTTTGACGACTCGATAAAGCTGGATAATTTGTTGTCAAGTGCCCTTTATTTGTGTGTCCACAATCTGATCATTGGATTCCTATTGCATGTAGTTTGGTTTGAGCTCTGTTTGTGTCAACTGCTCTGCTATCCCTGAGGTGTCCAATAATGGTGGGAAATATGGTCGAAGGAGATCCACGTTGAAGACTGGGTACAGGCCAAGGAAAGGGGGAATGTTGAGCTCAAAATAATTGTCACCCATAGCCTTGGTGATGGTGTACAACCCATAATGAAGTGGTCAAAGCTTCCGATGGGGCCCTGTAAGGCGTTCTTTTTGCAAGTGCAACCAAAATTTGTCTCCCACCTTAAACTTATGTGGCACCCAATGTTGATCATGGCACTGCTTTTACTTGGAATTAGAATTACGTAGAATATCCTGAACCTATTGGTGGATGTGTTGGATATGATCAATGAACCGGGTGGCTTTGTCAACTTCTGGTGGAGCAGGGGACGAGGTGGTCACCAGGGGTAGTGCAACATCCATGGGGCCCAATGGTTGGAATCCCAACCCCACTTGAAAGGGGTTGTGTTCAGTTGAGCTATGCAGGGCTTCGTTGTATCTATGTTGGACATAAGGAAGACTCTCATCCCATTTGTGGGGTTGTTTTGAATTGTACATGCCTAGGATATATACGATCATTCGATTGACGACCTCAGTTTGGCCATTTTTCTGGGGGTGGAAGGCAGTGGATTTGATGAGCTTGGTATCCAGCAGTGACTAGAGGCTCAACCAGAATGTGTTGAGGAACCAACTGTCACGGTTTGAGATAATGTTTTGTGGGATCCCAAAATGTACCCATACTCATTCAAAGAAGAGCTTGGCAGTGGATTTTGTTGTGATGTTCTTCTTCCGGGTGGCTAGAATCGCCATCTTGGAAAAGCGATCAACAACCACAAAAACAAAGTCATTTCCCCTCTTGGTGGACGTGAGGTCCGACATGTAGTCCATTGAGATGGATTCCCATGGCCTGTCAGGAGAAGGCAGAGGGGTGTACATGCCATGTTTCTTAGTGGTCGGTTTGGCAATAGCCCAGGCGGTGCAGGAACTGATATACTTGCCGACATCTTGTCGAAGTTTCGACCAGTAGAAATGTTTCTATAGCACTACCACTGTCTTTCTGATGGCAAAGTGTCCTGCCACCCAACTGTAGTGAGCTTCCCAAATCATCTTCTTGTGCTCACTTGATGGAACACAGAGATGGCCCAGATGGCACAACAACCCATATTGAAGATGGAAATTAGCGACCACTGAGTTGGCGCCCAACATTTGGTAGGTGGTGGAGAATTCAAGGTCAATATCATAGAGGTGGGGCCATCTGTAGGTCTCGTGGACGCAAGAGTCTAGCACTGTGGTGAGTGTCGCGACTGGAGGTCGGCTGAGGCAATCAACAACTCGGTTGGTGCTTCCTTTTTTATACTTGATGTTGAGGTGGAACTGTTGTAAGTATGTGGACTACTTCTGATGGCAGTCATTATGCAATTTTCCTTGGGTCTGCATGAACTGTAGTGGCTTGTGATCAGTGTGGATGACTGTCTCCTTCCCAAGAATGTAATGTCTCCACTGGTGGCAGGATTTCACAATGGAGTACGTTTATTTGTCATAAGTAAGGTACTTACGGATAACATCTAAGAGTGTCTCACTATGTTATGCCACGGGGTGGCCGTGTTGAGTGAGAACGGTGCCCATAGCATAGTCTAAAGCATCTGTCTCGATCTCAAAGGGATGTTGCAGGTCCAGTAATGAAAGTACTGGGGATGAGCACAAACACTTATTCAAGTCATCGAAGACTTGTTGTTGGGACAGGCCCCACACAAATTTTTCCTTACCGCCACCCCTGGTTACTTGGCTGAGGGCACATGCTATATGAGAGAATCCCAACACGAACCTCTGATAGAAATTGGCAAGGCCCAAGAATCTCTGAATTTCAGTGAGTGTGGTTGGGGATGGCTAGTGACAGATGACCTAGATCTTGGTTGGATCCACATGCACACCATGTTGATCAACGATGTAGCCTAAGTAATGGACCCTGTCCATGCTGAAGGATCATTTTTCCAAGTTTGCATATAGTTTGTGATGCCGCAAGGTGTACAGAACCTACTAAATATGGTGCAAGTGTTTCTCCCAAGTCTAGTTGTAAATGAGGATGTCATCCAGATACACCACTACAAACGTATTGGTGAAAGGTCATAGGATATCGTCCATCATCCTCATAAAATTTGTTGGAGCATTTGTCAAACCAAAGGGCATGACCAACCATTCAAAAACACCTTCTTTTGACTTGAAGGCAGTCTTCCATACATCTGTATGTTCTATTAGGACCTGGTGGTAGCCAGACTTCAGATCAATCTTACTGAAGTATTTCTCCCCCATGACCTGATCAAGGAGGTCATCGATTCGGGGAATCATGTACCAGTTTTGGACTGTGATTTTAATCAAGGCCTGGTTATCAATGCAGAGTCGCCAGGTCCCATATTTCTTCTGCACCAGCACGATTGGGCTCCCACAAGGAGATGAGGTGGGATGTATGTGCCCCTTATGGAGAAGTTCGTGTATCTACCTCTTGATCTCCTCGTTTTCTAATAGAGAGTGGTGGTAGGCTGGCCCATTGGGTAGCGGTGCACCTGGGGTCAGATCGATGGGATGTTTGACCTGGTAGTGCATAGGTACCCTGGTAGGAGAGGAGAAGATATATGAGTATTCTTCCACAACCTTATCCACTTGCTTCTGTTGTGTGGAGAGATCAGTCATGGAGGCCCTTAATGTGGTTGTGATCTTTCTCTCACTCTGAGATTGAATCACGAAGAAGAAAAATTTATCAGTCTAAGAGATGACCTTCCTGCATTGCTTGCCAGAGATCAAGGAAATAACACTAGGAGGGACTGCCTCGGGTATCCTGTACAATTTCCTGTTTAAAGTAATAATAACACTACGAGGCCTAGACACATATACAGCATGATGTTTCCATAAATAAGGTTGGCCCAAAAGAAACATCACACAATACCTCGTCTTTGAAGGGCTTGATGTCGTATGATAGTCGAAATTGTTGGCTAACGCAGAGATCGCTTCCTTGGCGGAGCCATCCAATGGTGTAGGTTTGTGGGTGTGGTGTTGTCGGCAGGGCCAACCGCTTGATGACCTATAGTGATATGAGGTTCTTCTGGCTACCGCTATCAATGATGAAGTGCAACAGGGTGCCTTTTACCCACATCTGTGAATGGAATAGGCGCTCGCCTTCTTCTGGCTTGTCTGGTTCACCAAGATGGAGCTTTGTGGTAGCAACGGTGGCACTGGATTACAGGTTAATGATTCATCTTCCCATTTCTGGTTTTGACTTAGATTCAGAACCCGCATCCAATTCAGAGGCTTTCACTTCGGCCACCAGCGACTGCTTTGAGTGGCAGTCAACAGTGTTATGCCAAGCCACTTATGGAAGTCGCACCACTTCCCAGTATCTTTCTTTATCTTTCTGGTGTCCTTCTTTGCTTGCGACTTGGACTAGTTGTCTTGATACTGTCCATATATTCTCTTTCCTTTGTTCTATGGGTTGGGGCTGCCCCTTACTAACTTTTGTTGTTAGGGGTTCCCAGGCCCAAATTGTCGCGTCTTTTGTTTGAGCTTCTGCTCGATTTTGACGGCATATCGGTAGGCCGCACCCAAGGACGAGATGTCTAGAAATTCCATTTCGTTATGGATATATCTATGCAGAGCACTGTGATACTTGAGCACCAGATGTCGCTCTGAATATTTTATACCTAGCTTGGTGCGCAAGGTATGGAAGATATTTGTGAACTCTAGCACTGCTTGGTCTCTTTCTTGCCCCAATGTGGTCCATTTGGTATAAAAGTCATCATAACTTATGACAGGGTAGTATTGTTTCTTAATAGAATCCCTGAAGGATTCCTAGGTGGCCATGACTGTAAATAATGAGGGTTCCTCTGTTTCCTTTTGCTCACAGAAAGTTTCCCACCAATCTTTGACATGGGGAACGGCTTTAAGGAGTGCAAAAGTAATCTTTTCTCTATTCAAAAAGTTATGGACAAAAAAATGCCCTTCTAGTAGATTCAACCACTTGTCTATAGCATCTGCATTTATCAAACATTCAAATATAAGAATATCGAAGTTGATTTGTACCTTGAAGGGGGAGGCGCCTCCGCTTGACGAAGATGTGTCGCTTGTTGGTAGTCGCCGAAGGATTTGCACGAAACTATCCATCATCGCGTTCCTCTGCTACGTGAGGGATTCCTCAAGAATTTTTTTGAAAGGATCTCATGTCCCATCATATTTATTTTCTCCTACCATGAGAGGTCGCTTGGGTGTGCAAGACATTTTTTCCTCAAGACCCAATTCTTTGTAACCTGACCTCATTGGGGACATGCATTAAGATGACAAGGAGCACACCATTATGATACCATTGATCCAGATTTTATGAGCAAAAAGAAATGAATATAGATTATTAAAATATGCTTAACATAGAATAACAATGATACAGTAAAACTGGTTTTCTATTCAATAAGGAAATAAGCTGAAACTGTAAAATGCAGTGGAAAACAAGCTTGTTGGAATGGTGGCGGTTTATCTCTGAGAAGAGATGTGATGGTTGCACTCATTCACAAGAATATGATTACAATGAGGCTCTAAAATCCTTTTTACAATAAACAGGAATGTCAAAAAACCTATACATCCAAAAACCTAACCCTAGGAGATGAAGCGCCAAAAGTCATGTGAGCCCCATTTGGGTAAGTTAGTACATCAACTTCCCAGGGTCGTAACGTTTGCATACGATCTCCGTTTTAGGTGCACGATAGCCCATTGGAATGGTATCGTTGAGGAGATTCATTTTTTGGGATCAACCAGAGCCTTTGGTTATCATTGAGAAGCTCGATCCTGAAAAACCTTCATTTAGGCCCTCAAAATGGCCCTGGAAGTTAAAAACTGCTAAAAATAGTAAATTGCCAAAATTGCCAGAAAATTGTTTTGAGCGAGTTGGAAAAGGTGGGTGGCCACCGATATCCACCTGGATCATGGGAGAAGATAATTAAAATAAATGTGATTGGATACGCAAGTAAAAAAAATTAAGGATAGAGCGGGTCATTAATGAAGGCAACAAATATAAGAGAAAGAGTGGATAAGTGAGGAGAAATAAAAATATAGTAGCGGAGATAAAGGAGAGTTAAAAGAAATGAAGAGATTGAGGTAAGGTTAAATTAAATATGACTAAGTACTTATAAATTTTCATTTTAATATATGTGAAATATCTCTGCAACAACCCTGGACTGAAAACCCTAGCACCCTCTGTCTCCCTTCTCCTCCATGGCTTCAGTTGGACGGGGGAGTTCAGCTCCCTCCTATAGTCAGATCATTGCGGGTTGACGCAATGGCCACCATGCTAACCCCTCTACTCCGTTAGAGAAATCACAACCCACTGATGGGTGATATTCCCTGTGAAAGTAAACATAGCCCGTTCCCTCCTTCTCAATCGATAAGTAACCCCCGCCTCAGACCCAAGCCATCAATCCCATCGTCACCTCTGGAAGACTGCCAAAATCCTTTGAAAACCCTACTTATGAGGTGAAAACTGACCGCATAGCACCCTTCATCCAACATATTAAAGATCATGCCTTCATAAGAAATTTTATGGGCATTTGGCCAATGGAGAAGGTCCTCAACTGGTGGATCAAAAAAACCTGGAAGCTAAAAGGACAGATCGACCTCAAACTAGGATCTAAAGGGTTCTTCACAACCATATTCTATAACTTGGAGGAGCGCGACAAAGTCTTCGAAGGTGTCCTGTACTTCTTCAACCTTGCAGGAATGCACTTCATACCCTAAACCGAACATTTCAACCCTAAGAAAGAGGATTTCACGACGGCCCATGTCTAGATAAGGCCATATTCTCTGCCGCATGAATTTTGGGATAAGGAAATTTTGGAAGCATCGATAATACCATAGGTTCCTTCATCAAATATTCAGAATCCGCCAGAACTAGTCTCTACACCTCTTATGCATGAATTTTTGTTTATAATGATCCTACTAAATCCCTCCTAGAATCAATTACCCTGGTTTACCACGACATTGGTTGGATCCAAATGCTCTACTATGAACTCATCCCCTTTCATTGTCACCGTTGTCACGCCCATGACCATCTCTTCTGAGACTTCCCTCTGAACCCCAACTCCCCTGCGGCCAACCCCCCCTACCCATGATGTTGAAGGGTCCATGCATGTCTCCTCCCAGAAAAAATCAAGACGAAATCCCAATCCCCCTACACCCAAGAATAACTTTTCCACTAACAACTCCTTCACCACCCTCCCACCTGATGATGAAGGTAATCAAATCCAGACACGCAGAGACCAACCTCAAAGCAACAATCCAAATGTAGAACTCTCAGAGGAAGATACAAAAAATCACAGGAAAACGTTGGATCCAGTACACAATAACCACCCAGCAGGTGATATTGTCATGAAAGAGGAACCTCCTGAACAATTAGACTCAGATGATGGTGAGGATATGGATCTGGGAGATCTGGACCTCAACTCCATTTCCATTGCCTGCAAAGAACATGATCTGAAATCCATTCTGGAAAAGCAAGTTCAGCTCCTCAAGGATGTGTTGGTCTGAAATCGCTTCCTCAAATATATGAAGGAAAAAGGTATGAACCCAAACCCCTCGCTTGGTATCAATCCCTCTCCTTCTTCTACTTCCAAAAACATCAAAGAGGAAAAAAAAAGAGGAAGGAGATCCAATAATCATCTCATCAAATATTTGGGAGAATTCTTGGTTAACTCGAGTTGAATTGTCCTTATGACAGATAAGTTCCAACCCAACCACCCACCTTCCTTATGAAAGTTATTTCCTGGAATATAAGAGGCCTAAATGGAAAGACCAAACATCAACTTCTCAAGAAAAGAATCATTTCTGAAAAACTTATTGTTATCATGATCTAAGAAACCAAATGCCCACATCTCGAATTTGGAGCGGCTCTCTTGTTATCACTCTAGTGGAACCCCTCTGAAATCCACATCTTTGACTTCTTCTCTACTAATCACTCGCTCTCAGCTCGCTTTCAGCGCATTGGTTCTTTTCTCTCGAGAACCCTTACCAATGTCTATGGCCCCAACCTTATTCCTGATAAACTTTTCTTCCTTGCCTCTCTTAAGCTCCTCCCTCCCCTTATCTCTACCGACCATTGAATTATTGGGGGATACTTCAACTCTATCACCTCCCTCCTGGAGAAACAGGGAGGCATCATATGGCTCAAGCAAGATTCAAAATGTTTCCTGGACACCATCTGCTCCCTCAACCTAATTGACCTTGAAACCCCCAATGGCTCCTTCAATTGGAAAAATCGTCGACGTGGACCGCAACAAATTTCCTCTCCTCTTGACCACTTTCTGGTCTATGAGTCCCTCCTACTTTATGATCTCCACCCTTCAGCCACCATCCTCCCTCATGGGGGCTCATACCATTGGTCGATTCAGCTAAACCTTGACATTCACGGGAGCCCCAATAACCGTCCATTTCGATTTGAAATCTTTTGTTTAAAGCATCCTAACTTTCAAGAGTGCATCTCTGACTGGTGAACTAATTATTCCCCCTCCTCTCATTCAGTAATTCACAAATTCCAGCAGAAGGTCAAATTCATAAAACAACAACTTAAGCTCTAGAACAAGGAAGAGTTCGACAACATCTTCTAGGCCAAACAACAAATCCTGAAGCAAATGGAACACATCCAACAGACACTGATTTAAAATTGAAGAATAGATCAACTCGTCCAAGACGAAGAAAAACTTTGAACTCAACTCCACGAAAGAGACTCCCAAGAAGAAGTCCTTTGGAAGAAAAACTCTCAAGTTCGTTGGTTAAAGGAAGGGGAAAAAAATACCAAGTTTTTCCACTGATCCATGATCCAACATCACCACCAAAACCGAATCACCAAATTAAAATATGCCAACGACAACAACCTCACTAACCATAAGGAGATAGAAAGGAAACTCACCTCCTACTTCCACAATCTCCTTTCTGAGCCGCAATAGGATTGCAGAACTGCCATTCAGAATATCACTCAACACATTCTGAATTTGGTCTCCCCTAAGCATAACAAGGCCCTCATTCACCCCACTTCTCTTGAGGAAGCAGAATAGGAGGTTTTTGACATGCCAAAAAATAAATCTCCCAGTCTTGATGGCTTTGCCACAGACTTCTTTTAGGCTTGTTGGTCAACAATCAAATGGTACGTCTGGGCAGTGGTGGAAGACTCTCGTTCTCACTCCAATTTCCTTCCTTCCCTAAATTATACCTTCCTCACCCTTATTCCCAAGGAAGATCACGTTGATGATCCTAATAACTTTCTCCCCATAGCCCTTTGCAATGTCATCTATAAAATTATAACCAAGCTTATTGCTAACCGGCTTAAACCCCTGCTCCCCGCCCTCATATCCCCGAAACAAGTTGGATATGTGGAAGGAATGAAAATCCTATATGGAATTATCATGGTGCATGAACTTGTTCACTCCCTCAATCTCACCAAGTCCCCTGACATGCTCCTAAAGATGGACCTATCCAAAGCCTTTGAAAAACTAAGTTGGAAATATATTCGGCATACCCTGCAAGCCTTTGGTTTCTCTTGTTCTTGGATCAAATGGGTGGTCTCCCTCCTCTCCTCTGCTTTTTTCTCCATCCTTGTCAATGGATCTCCCTCCCACCCTTTCTCCCCCTCACGAGGCATTAGGAAGGGGGATCCCCTCTCCACCTTCCTCTTTATTCGTATGGCAGAAACAGTGGCCATGGAGCAAATCTCTGGCCTCTATCTCCATGTCGAGGACCACCCCACTATGCATCAACAGTTTGTGGATGACACGATGCTAATGGATCATCCCTCTGGAAAAGAATCCAAATTCCTCAAGCATATCCTTTCAGACTTCTCTGAAGCCTCAGGTACTTCGATCAATCTTTCCAAGTCTCAGGTTTTTTTATTTAACACTTCTCCTGATGTCCGTGTTAATATCTCCAACATCCTTGGCTTCCAACGAAGCTCCATGTAATGTACCTAGCCACCCATAGGCTAGTGATGCCACATCCAGTAACGCACCCAACCACCCACAGGCTGGCCACGCTACTCCAAAAAATTGCTTCTGAACGGATCTCTAATTCTAACAACATTTAATCTATAATCAAGCATGAAAGAACCACATGCATTAATCAAGATCCATGCTACAACATAAAAGATATAAACAATGTTCCATGCACAATAAATAACTAGTAGATAGACACATTATAAATACATATCTCAGAGGTAATTAAATACATAGTGGAATATACATTACATAGAAAACACAGAGAACACTTATCTTGCAAGTAAAGATTTTCCAACTTGATGCAGACCATGACGTTCCTCCTAACCATAGACATTGTTTATTCATTTACTCTCCACAGTAGGTCACCCCCGAGCCAGGGATATGAATCCACAAGGACGGGTCCTAGGCCAAATATGAAACACACAACAATTGGCTAACTAGCTCTCAGGTTTCCCAACCTCACAGCAAATCTGAATTTCCATCTCTCTTTCCCCCTTAGCTTTCACAAACCAAAGAAATGAACACTTTTCTCTGCCATGCATTCCCTCAGGTTGTTCCACTTCTCTCCAAGGCTCCAGTGCTACTGTTCAGGAAATATCCCTATTGGAAACTCCAAGTATTCTCAACTATGGGCAGTTCTATATGAATTGAGATCAACCTCATGCACACAGGCATCCATTCACTTCTAGAATGATCAGTAAATGGCTCTCCTCTTCCATCCATTCGTTTCCATGCTTAGCCCAAGAGCACACAAAAATAGCCAGAATGAGTGAGGAAAAAGGAAGAATATGAAGAAGAAGAAGAGACCCAAAACCTCCCCCAAGGGATGCTTAAATTACATGAAGACAAGATCCACATGGCCTCCCTCCCAAGAATCTCATGTAACCCATTTTCTCCATAAAATCAATTATGAGTAAAATAAAATAATAATAAAAGACTTATCCCCTCAAGCCCCCTCTCTCATGGAACCATAGCCCCCTATATCTTTTTTCCTTGTTTTTCTTGCAACCAACGATGCATTTTATTAATGTATATGAAGTATTACATTTCCTAGGCAATCTGGCACTTTTTCAACTTTACCGGCTCACCAACCCAAGTCACAATTACATAATACATTATAGTTCATAAGAGTTAAACTGGGATGTTACATTCCCCTCCCCTTATTTTGGCATTGTCCTCGGTGCACAACACCATTCCAATGTTATTAACATTACAAATCCAGGCTCTTTGGCCTTAATCCACACAGGCATTCCAACCAACTCTTATATACATAGGCACTCTGACCTAAAATTAAGCATGTATACATAGGCATTCCAACCCAAAACATGTATAATGATCTTCAAAATTTATATTTCTGGTAGCACTTCCAACCAAAAATCTCTCCTTCCCTCCCAGCCTTGCACAACCCAAAGAAATGAACCCCTTTTTTTGTCATACAATCCCTCAAGTTGTTCCACTTCTCTTTAGGGCTCCAGTGCACTCAGCTAGGAAATTTCAGAGTTGTGGCTTCCAAAACTCCAACTGCAACAAGTCCATTGGACCTTCTTCATTATATGCCCTTGTCATTATGTTTCTCCAGCATCACATTCTTATTTTCCCTCATAGTCTGGTACTTTCTAGATCCTCAACATTTAACGTTTTCCTACAACATTTCAAATCAATGAGCATGTCAATTCGCAATTTTGTGCATAAATTATTTATTTTTGTTCCTAATTTAAGAGTAAGTTTTTCATAATCCAGTACAATACTTATCTGTGTGGTTCATGGATCTACATCTATATGGTTGTCTTGTTAACTTGGCTCACTGTTTTCCTTGACATACCCATTATGTGCATGATCACACTTAGTAGTTTACAAGAACTATCAAAGCCTCCTCTTCCTCATGGTCACTCACTTTCCAGGCCCAGGCTCAAGCATCCCCTTCTCTGTTATACAGTCCCTCAGGCGATCCATATTTCCTGACCAAGGATTTCTTGCACAATAATATTTCTAGGTACATATGGTTCTCATGCCACAATAGTATCCCTTTCCATGCTTTCCAACTAGAATGTTTGTTAAGCCCTAATATTGGCTCATTACCCCTTAATTGGGGCATATTACATTAGTAATGTTATTTTATTTATGTCGGATTTATTCCATTAGTTGTAATTATACCTCCTAGTCTCCTATATATACCAAGGAGACATTTTCACCTAGTCTCCCATATATACCAAGGAGACATTTTCATTTGGAATCATCTTATACTTGAACATTTATGTGGGTAAAAAGGAGGTTTCCCCTAAGAGGATTATTATCGTAAATTTTTTCAAGGTGTTGAGTAATTATTCTCGAGGTGGTTTTTCTTGCTATATTGATATTTGGTTCCTAACATATGGTATCAAAGCTCAAGGTCTTGGTTTCACGCTACATCTCATTAATCGTGGAATTTTCACTATAACTTGTTTCCTACAATGATTCAAGGAACTTGTAGGATATTTAGTAGATGGATCAAGGTACAATGGGTTAAAATTAATGTTCAGTCTTTATACTTTTGGATATGCAACCTTTGTAAGATAGGGTTCGGAATCATCCTAATTGAGTCATTATGGAATTTTCGCTTTAAAATTTTTCTCACAGAATATTCCAAAACCCTCGAATTTAAGGATATTCTCATAAATTAGTAAGGTATATGGTAGAAATTCCAAATTTCTAGGTCATCGTGAATTTGTAGATACACCCTATCTAAGATAGAGTATCCACTATCCCATTGGACTAGTCTCAAGAAGGTGTTCCATGTAAAACAATCATAAATTATTCTCAGAAATCCAATTGAGTGAGACCAATTGTATTAGATAGTATGGATGCCTAGTATTTTTGGTTCTAGTTTCATAATTTTATATCACTAATTTAGTGCGGGGAACGCCATACAAGTGAGATCTCCGAAAGGCCAAAAATCAACAAGTTGTGGGAAGTTACCGTAAAATCCACATGGCACATCCACCTTGATCGTGACCCATGGCATTGAAGAGAAGAAATATCGTAGACCTATAAAAATAAAAATTTCACCGTATACCAAATTTTGAGATACAATAAAAGGAAGATTGTCTAGTAGAACCACCCAAAATCAAGGTTTCAAGTGATACTTGGCCAATGCCACCCAAAAGGGAACCACCAAATAAGCCTGCATAACCCACTTGGATTCTTTATGAAGGTGAAGAAATGTGTAGGGACATAAATGTTTACAAAAGAAGACAAGAATAAAAGATGAACTACAAGAGATGATGGATTCAATGGAAGTTAAGTTGATGTATTCAATGGAAGATAAGTTGTATACTAAGATAGATTGTTTAAAGGGGGAGATCATGGAAGGATTGAAAATTTTCCTAATAGAGAGAGGACACTGAAAGTGAAATGTATCCCATGAAATTCAAGGATGAGGACACAAGGAAGGTGAATCATGAATGGATAAACTCCAACTTTAGGGTTGAAGACCAACCATGTTCCTAAGATCGAGATGAGGGAGTTTAATAACAGCAAGGACCCAATCACATGGATATTTCCGATGGGGCACTTGATCTACATAATGTGCCACATACACAAAAGATGTAATTGCCTTTATATTTAGAACTCCAATCAATTTGTTTGGTATCCATGTCTTTGTTCTCACAAATCAATTTCGTCACTTGGAAAATTTTCATGTAAGAAATGATATCACACTATCAGGATACAAGATCATTGACCTTCTTTAGCCAATTGATAAATTCAGCTGGTTCAAATACCAACACATTGAGAACTTCCAAAGATTGAATTTAAAGGTAACATATATTCCAGACGAACAATTGATTGATGTATTCATAGGAACTTCGAAGATAACATTCAACATGAGGTCTCTCCTTGGGAACCCAAATCATTGAGAAATGTAATGAAGGTGGCAAGAAATGCTGAAAGTGGCAGCCGCTGGCTATGGCTAATGAAGGACCATCCAATCCTAGCATCTATAGAGAGAATAATGCCCCCTTCTAAACACCTCAACCTACAAGGTTGACACTCAACAATTAAGTGTGGAGAAAAGAAAAGGTTTATGCCGAATTGTGACAAGTACGCGAAGGGACATATGCAGGAGAAGAAATTATTCTACATAGATTATGAAGAGGAAGAAGAACAAGAACAAGAACCATCTCAAGATGAAAACGTAGAAGAAATTTCTCATTCAAGAGTTGACTCCCACGATATCATGTAATGCATTATCGAATTAGCACTCCTCAAAACCTAAGACTGAAGGATACATCAAAAGAAAAAGGTAATAGTCCCATTAGATTATGGAAAGACTCATAATTTCATTCACTATAAATTAGCCAAAATCCTCAATTGTTTTGTATATCCAACTAAAGTTTCAAGTAATGATTGCAGATGGAGGAACTATCAATCATCGAAAACTAATAAGATCAATTTTACTATGGGGGAATATGTAAATGAATAGTCCAATGATTGTTATACCCATGGGTGGTGCTTTTTCGATAAGTTTGCATCAGGAACTAAATGGTTACAATCATTATTAGAACAGCTGGTTTCTTAATTTTCAAGAACTTTTCATGAAATTTTCATCGAAGGAAGAAATTGAGTTAAGAGGTATCACTGTGGAAACCCGGTAAGGTGATAAGCTCTAATGGTACGACAAAATATTGGCATCAAGGTGTTATTGCACAACTATGCCTCACTAGATGTTCAAACATCTAAGCCATCTATCCCTCAAGATCTCCAAGGGATCATTGATAAGCATTCCAAAGTATTTGAAGATATTCTGTTATTTCCACCCACCTCAAATCACATGATCATGAAATTCACCTAATTCCTCGAGTGTTCTCCCAACATCAGGCTACATATACCCCCATGCCAAGAAGAGGAAATTGATGCATGGTTGAAGAAATGTTAGAGGTCGCCATCATTCAACCTAGCCAAAGTTCTTACCGCACTGGTAATGGTATCTGCAAATATAGCCTATGGTGTATGTCCAGACATAGAGAGCTCAACAAGATCACTATTAAAGATAAGTTTCCCATTCCCATAATTGATGAATTATTGAAGGAACTACATGGAGCAATATATTTCACAAAATTGGATTCGCTCAAGGTAATGATTAGAATGAAGGAAGAAGATATCCCAAAAAAACATTTCAACTCATGAAGGCCATTATGAATTTTTGGTCATGCCTTGGCCTTAAAAATAAAACCCTCCACATTCCATGGGTTGATGAATTATATTTTTAATCCCTTCCTTCTAAAATTTGTTTTAGTATTTTGGATGATATACTCAATTCATAGCAAGTCTTGGGAGGATACTGCTGTGCTTACATGTTGACAAGGTGCTACAACTACTAAAGGAGCAACAACTATATGCCAAACCATCCAAATGTTTCTTTGAGTGAAGGAGGTAGAGCATTTGGGTCATATTGTATCTCATGAAGGTGTTTAAGGTGGACTCTATCAAGATTAAGGCCATGATGACCTGTCATCCCAAAACATTGAAGAATCTTGAGGATTTTGGGTTTGACAGTTACTACCGTAAGTTTGTTTGGCACTCATGGAAGAATAACAACACCTTTAACGCATTACTCAACTAAGAAGGATGCATTTTCATGGACTCCATAGGGAAAACTAAAGCTTTTGAACAACTTTAAAGAGGTGATGTGAAAGCTCCCATCTTGACCACTCCAAACTTCACAAAAACATTTATCGTGGAATGTGATGCCTCGAAATGGAATTGGTGTTGTCCCAATGCAATAAGAAGGCCCCTAGCTTTGGAAACACCCAATTAAGGGAAAGGGACTTACACAAACCCATTTAAGGAGAAGGGAAATGATGGAAATACTACATGCATTGAAGAAATGGCGCCCCTACCTACTGTGGTAGGCACCTCTGTCAAAATAGATCATGATAGTCTTAAATAATTTTTGAACAAAGACTATCTCTTTAAGAACAACAAAAATGGGTAAAAAAGATATTGGGTTATGATTTTGAAATCGCCTATAAAAAGGGAAAGAAAAATGTCAGGCAAAATGCACTCTCAAGAAAGGGATGAATATGTTGAGGTTCCTCTCAAGCATTCAATCATCCAACCGCATTGGATAATAGAAGCAAGGGATGACTGAAGAATGACAAAAAAGTGTGGACTCTCATTTAAAGGTTGCAGCAGGATTCTAGTGCATCGTATACATTTACATGGAAAAATGTTTTACTATGGTACAAAGATCGCTATATTTATGTAAGAACTCCCAACTCAAACAAAGGTACTATTGAAATTGCACACCTCCAGAGGGAGGGCACTTGGGATTTTGAAACCTACCATAGAGTCAAGAAGGATTTTTTTGGGATGGCCTTTAAAATTGATGTTCAAAGGTTTATGGTAGAATGTTTGGTTTTACAACAAATGGCAGGAAACAATTAAGACCCCTGTGTCTTTACAACCATTAGCCATCCCAAGTCATCACTGAAGAGGTTTCCATGGATTTCACTGGGCCAAGGTTACCGGGTCTAAAGGAAAGAGTGTCATCACAGTGATTGTTGATAGATCTTACTTCGGCATGCACACTTTTGTGCACTCTTCATCCCTTCTTCAAAGCTAGTGTACGCTTTGACAATCAAGATTCATGGAGACAGCTAAAAAGCTACATGGCATCCCAAATATTATTGTAAGTGATGAGATCCCATCTTCAATCGACACTTGGATGTAATTATTTTCTTGTTTGGGTACTCACTGGCTCATAGGATCATCCTATATCCCTCAATCCGATGGACAAACCGAGATAGTGAACAAATGTCCTGAAGGCTACCTTCGTTGCTTGCCTCTTACAAACAATGGTTCAAATGGTTACCCCAAGTGTATCGGTGGTATAACACTTCCTTTCATACCCGCAACAAAAATGACACCATTTATGGCACTTATGGATACCACCCTCCTTCCATCACTTTCAAATAAAAACTAAGGTTCAAGTAAAGAAGATCACATCGAAGCATCAACAACAAGTTCTCCAAATCTTAAAGGACAACCTCCTACCATGGTAATGTAATCGCATGAAACAACAAGCAGATCAACATCATAGTGAAAGAAGTTTTGAAGTGGGGATTGGGTGTTTTTAAGACTACAACCATACAAACAGATGTCCCTGGGCAAGCTAAGAAGATAATAAATTATCACCAAAGTACTATGGCCCTTATAAGGTGTTTTTCGTAAAAGATTGGTACTCATGGCATACAAATTGGAGTCGCTCTAAGATCTCACCTAGTAATAACCCACCTTCCATGTTTCATGCTTAAAGAAGGTTATAAAGCATAAGATCCTTCCAGCTCAAATATAGCTTGAACTGACGAGGAAGGAAAAAAATCAAATATTGATTCCCTGGCTACCTAATAATAAAGAATCTCATCCCAAATTAAGGAATAGATCCATTTCAGAGTATCTCTAATAAATGGAGGAAACTAACCACTTAAGATTCCAATTTGGGAAGATGAGTCTTTTATAATAAGCATCCAGAGTTACTCAAGCTATGCATAAACACTTGTCCTTAAGGTACGTTAAGCCCTAGTATTGGCTCATCACCCCCTTAATTGGGGCATGTCACATTAGTAATGCTGAATTTATTTATGTCTACTTTATTCCATTAGTTGTAATTATACCTCCTAGTCTCCTATATATACCAAGGAGACATTTTCATTTGGAATCATCTTGTACTTGAACATTTATGTGGGGTAAAAGGAGGTTTCCCCCTCGAAGAGGCTTCTTATCTGAAATTCTCTCTTTTTCAAGGTGTTGAGTAATTATTCTGAGGTTTTTTCTATGCTATATTGATATTTGGTTCCTAACAATGTCCAACATCTCATTTGTATTATACACATACAATCATCATGAGATATAATTATAACCATTTTCAATCATAAATCTCAAATATGTTTCATACAGAAAAACAAAATTTTCCAAGAATGAGATTTATGCTCATAATGTTTGGCTTTGTAATTGTAGATATCAGTCTTTCTTATGGGATTACATCCCTGCCATATTCAAGACCATCCTACCTACAATTTTCTCGATTTACATTCAGCCAAAACAATTTGTCAGTAATTTATTAAATTATAATTCCTAAAACTGTTTTATATAAAATTTCCAGACATGATCTTCTGCTCATAATAATTTGGCTCTTGCAACAGTTGGCATCGTTATTCTTTATGGGCTTACAACACTTCCATATCCAATATCATTTCTTCCTACAATTTCAACATTCCTCCGCCAAACAAATTGTCAATATCTCATGTACAAGCTATATATTTTCATGGTAACGACTCAAAACAAAATCCCAAAGTGATCTCAGAATTGTTTACAGCCATAATTCAATCACTTATATTAATCCAACTATCAATTGGAATGAACTCATCATTACATACACATGTATTATCAGCCAATATTTTCTTTCTTCTATCTAGAAATATTTTTATCACTCTGTCCCCTCAACATATTTTTTCTGTAATTTATCATTATGTAGCTTCTTTAACCTGCAAATTTCTTGTTGTAATATCTAATAGTTCCTGGAGGGTTTTCAACTTCACAAGTTAGCAATAATCACATCATTTCAGTTGTTAGCATAATCATTTCTATGTTATATAATATATACACACATTCACCCAATTGCATTCAATAATTCTTGTAATACCACTTGTAACATTTTTAATAGTTCCAAAAAGTGATCTTGGAATTGTAACAAACAATAATCCAATCACCTTCAACTAGTATTCATATTAGATATAATGCATCTATCCATCATTATTTATTTTCAGCACCACATGCTTTTAATAATGCAACAATTAATTACTAAATAAAATAACAATCAATGTGTCAATACCCATGGCCACATCTATACAATGCATCCATGCATTGGCTACATAATACCACATAACTATGTCATGCATTCCACCACGATGAGTTGGAAGGTGTGGCCAACGCCTCAACACATCGTCCACACACTTCCTACTACTTGTTTGACTATCTGGATACATTCATTTTCAACCCAAACACAACACCAAGAATATAATTCTCAAGTGCTCTTCAATGCCGGGAAGGAGGTTGCATTCCAAACATTAGATATATAGTAGATACCATTGAGCACTCACATAGCGCTATATCCCTTCCATATCCAACCATATTATGATCTCACACATGACTAGCTCTATGGATATTCATTGTTATTGTAACAACCAAATAAATTTAACATCACATTATTTCATAAGAAATTTATTTCATGAACTGAGAAAATAACTTCATAACATAATATTGATCTTCATAACAACAACTTCAGTAATTTAGATTTATCAATGATTATGATTTCATGGCAGAATGAAACAATACATAATTTAACAATTTACCTGGTTCTGATGCTAATTTTTGTCGCCTGACTGCCTTGTTGTTGCCTTCCTGCTACCTGATGCACAGACCAACACTGCCCAAACCTACTATCCTCCCTGCCAACTAGGAAAACTACCTAGCTCCAAGATATCTATGAATATCCTGGCCCCCATGCCCAAAACCTCCAGCAACCTGGTGCCTCCCTGATCAAAATGCCACTGCCAGAAACTCGCTGCCCCCTGCAAGTCCAACCGTCCTCAAGCTCCATGCTCCCATCCTCCGTCGAATGCCCCTCTCATAAACCTGATTTCCTCCCTTATTCCTCCTACACCAACTCCTGCATTTACCTCCTCACCTGCCCTCGTTAATGTCCCTGATCCTTCCTTTAATGTTTTATCTTCTCGGTTTTAACAGCTTATCCATTGTTGGGTACGTAACCATTTTATATCATATATCGTTAATCTATTAAATCTATTACTCATGTTATTAAATGTAATTTGTAGTTAAATATTTAATTAATTAATCACTTATTATAACCTTTAATTAATTAATAACTTAATTAAT
>SNQJ01S0018049.1:114581-141398 GCA_010110895.2 Picea sitchensis | reverse complement strand
GGTTCTTGTGGATAGGACTCTTTGCATAAAATGGCAGGCCCCAAAGGCATGGTTGTTGAGGATTGACATACTTTGTTATGTGGGTGTACAAAAGAGCTACTTGTTGGAGTTCAAATCAGCTTCTATATAATGTGGTAAATGGGTTGAAATTTTCAGCAAACATTGACTCTATTTTGGCTAGTGAGTCAATATGGTTAGACATGTTGTTGTTGACTTGGCATATCTTGCATCAACCAGGCTGGTTATTTGTCATGTAGTCAGATTTATTGCTCACATTGTGGTGAATTAAAAGCTGATCGTTGGGGTTCAGATGAGAGGGATGTGTGGTGCTTGCAAAATATATCGGAATGTGAGGTTGTGGACAGTGTTGATATTCATCATCACCACATTCAGTGGCTGATAAAAAGTGAGAATCTTGAACTGCATCCTTACTCAATTCATAGGCAAGCTGCAAACATCTTCAATATGCTTGGTGCATATAAGCCTGTAATTATTGGCCATAAGTATTTGTTTTTATGTGTCAAGGAAGGGTGATAGACTCAACATAGCCTAATGGTCATATCATTGTGTTTATTAGGTGCTAGGATTAGATAATAAAGTGACTTGAGGAATAATGTAATAAATTCACATGTAACATCAATAGATAAGGTTAAGATATGTAAAGTTTAATTAGCCTTTAGCTGTCTTAATCAAACTACAGTTGGTTGTACAGGTGATTGTCTCTTGCATGAGACATGATTTTTGTATCTTACTGTCATATTGAATAATACTATTAACTTTTTTTCTCTCTCTCTCTCTCAGCGATTTTTAATGTGTATGTATTTAATACTTTCCTCCTTAATGATGAGCAGGTTATATGACAAATTCAAGTCACTGAGCTGATTTAGGTCTTGTTTCCTTGAACCAACTGCATCTACCCTTGTTATTTGCGATTAGGACAATAACATATTCAATGTGTAATTGAAGTTAATGCAAAACAAGTGAATATTTGGATATCAAGAAAACATACATAAGGTCACTAGACTACACACATAGGCTATTTGAACTGGCCGGATGTATGCCTAGCATCTTCTCTACACTGTTGAAACTAAATACTACTGTATAACTTAAAAGCAGACTACACTCATCGTTTCTTTTTTAAATGTCATTGTAAACCATTCAGGTTTCAACCTTTCAAGGTTCATTTGGATTAGCTTTGCATACAGACCATAACCTGTTGTCAAAACTTTTGTGGCTATTTGAACTGGCTGGATGTATACCTAGCATCTTCTCTACACTGTTGAAACTAAATACTACTGTAAAACTTAAAAGCAGACCATACTTGTTTCTTTTTTAAATCTCGTTCTAAACCGTTCAGGTTTCATCCTTCTAATGCTCATCTGGATTCACTTTGCATACAGCCCAGAACCCATTGTCAAAACTTTTGTGGATTCTTCCAACAAACTTCTTGTTCATATCTTCTGTTATTTGGGTAGTCAGGAATTGGTAATAAAGCCCATAACTCCTCAGTATAAGTTTTATTAAACTGTGTACCATGTGTTCCTGTTATGCTTGTAATTTATATTTGGCATTTAAATATGATGAAAGACTTACATGCCAACAATGGAATGAAAATTTTATAACTATTCAATAGATCCTCTGTCGAACACATAATATTCTTTCCCACGGCCTCCATGAAATTTTCTTTACAAATATGACCCTATCAAGTTTAGGGTCTACATCTTGGCTTGCCAAAATAGAATATTCCTAATTTCAATCCCCAAGCTATCCCGGGAAATGATTTTTGGTCATATCTGTGACATGTCTGACAGGCCTTTTCTTCTATTCCATGTTGTGATGCCACATGGTTTGCTAATGTTGTTTCTTTTACCTCCTGTTCGGTTTTAACGAATGAAAAGTGGTAGCATTGTAATCGTTGCATTTTATCTGATTGGAAGTATGATGTCTGTATATAATATTGTTTTTATAGTCAGTGATAATTCTATTTCTCCTCTTCATATTTATAGTTTCAAGTAATGTTCATGTCAGATTGGATGTTTGTATGCGAAGCTTACAGTGTTTGTGTATTTTTGCTAGCAAAGATGTTCTATTGCAAGCATGCTGTATGTCAACTGAAGTTTGTAGACTTTGGTTTAATTAACTCCAGAGTCCATACGTTCATTACTTGTTGATTACAATAGTGCTGATGAGCTAGTCATTCAATACTAAATGCACATCCCAAAATAATAGGCATCTATTTGTCTAATCTTGCTGTGTTTTATAGGATTACTCGGCTCTGCAGCACATCTTTGTCATTATAATGTTCAATGTTTTTAGTTTTCTTTCTTTATATTATAGATTAAGGCATTGATATTTCTGCTTATTATACTCATTGTCGGTATATCTTTATTTTGTGTTGTAATTACTCCAGAGGAAAAGTCAAGTGCATCTGGCAGTAAGGGAGCTAAGACACAGACATCATCATCTCAACCAAAAGCTCCTACTAGCAGTGGACGCACAGTGGCTTCCTCAGAACCAGAGATGGGGTTACCACCAAACCCATTTGATTTCTCTGCAATGTCTGGCCTACTTAATGTATGCTCCTTTATCTTTTCCCTGCACCACTTCATTGTATTTTAAAATGAGAGACATCCCAGGTTCAGTTTGTGGAGGGATATCTGCTAAGTCCCTATGGTGATATATGCAAATCTGTTCTTTTAGTTGAAAAGCATGCATCTACTGTTATCTATTGGCATGCACAAAATTTCGCAATCCTAAGGATGCATTGAATTCTGGCCTATCTTTAGATCCTCAGTTTGATTCCAAGGAGTATTATTTGCCGAATAGCAGAAGCCCTTACCACAGTTATGGAATTAATAGTCTTGCAAATGTCCTTGTGAGAAACTATTACCCCAATGCTGATATTAAAGGAGCTTTGGTAATTAACAGAACAATCATTGAAAGGAAGTTTGTATCTTGATAGATTGGTCACCCATTTTTTTCTTTTCTTTTAGGAGCAGAATATTATCTGCAGCGTTTCAGACAATTTTTCCATGGTTCTTCCAAGTCATAAATACTAATTTGATATTTTAATGTGTGGCACTGGTATTGATAAACATGCATCTTGTAGGCTCCATGTAAGAACCAACATTTGCCATGGATGAGATAAAATATAAAATAATTTTATTAATGTCTATTAGTGACAGAAAGAGTAGATCAATGGGACTAGAGAATGAAATTAAATGAAATTTATATTAATGTCCACCAAAGACCAACTACGTCAAAGGGACTAGAGATTACATCAGTCACGAGAAACCCATACAAGAACAGACGATGGGTCCAAAATGCCTTCCCAAGATGAGAAATGAACTAATTTAAGTGAAATGAAAAAACTAGTTAACCTACATATGTAAATGAACAACATATCAAAAACCTGGGTTTACAATAAGGTTATCCCTGGAGGAGAAACCCTAGCAAGTGGGAAAAGAGCTGCTGAAGAAACAACCATGGCTGGATGGAAGTAAACCTGTAGCCAAGAGAGGAGGTAGCTTGCCCTACTTGTCATCTAATCCTATAATGCAGATGTTGGTACCCAGTGCCTGCTGGATGATGTCATCAGGAGAGTGGCCTGGGCTGATAGGTCCCTGGGGAGTAATCCTGGGTTCAATGTTTTAAAATTTAGAGTCGGCTCGGAATCGGACCAGTTAGAATTTTATGACCCAGTTTACTAGAAAATACAAGTTTCAATGGGAGAGTTTTCTGAACCATAATGGTACTTTGGGGAAACAACTAAAGAAAAATATACAATACAACTTTTACTTAATAACATACAAGTGAATCCTACTAAATTGAGTACAGGTAGATTTCAGACCTACAATTTGGAGCTAGCATATTGATAAACAATACTGTAATGTCCCCNTCGGCTCGGAATCGGACCAGTTAGAATTTTATGACCCAGTTTACTAGAAAATACAAGTTTCAATGGGATAGTTTTCTGAACCATAATGGTACTTTGGGGAAACAACTAAAGAAAAATATACAATACAACTTTTACTTAATAACATACAAGTGAATCCTACTAAATTGAGTACAGGTAGATTTCAGACCTACAATTTTGAGCTAGCATATTGATAAACAATACTGTAATGTCCCCATTTTTGGACATTATTATATTACAGAGTGTAATGCCTACCAGAGTAGCCAGATGGGGGTTTTTATTGAGCTCGACTTGCATCATTCATCATAAAGATCCATTCCGCACAACTTGGCTTTGGTTCCGTTGCATTCCGACGATTTCCGTAAATTTGAGTTATTATGAGTCATATTTTAATTAATTTCACTAAGAAGGTCATTTTGGGCATAATACTTGGAGAAACCTCTTAGTGTAGTAGCTCATCGGAATCGAGACGAAGAGCACTACAGGATTAGATGATGAGAAGTGACTTTAGTGGCCCGAGAAGCCATGGGGACGGATAAATCACTTTTTAGAGGCAAAAAGGCCAATTAATTAATAAAGTGATTTAATTAAAGAATAATAAAGATAAAGTAAAAGTCACTTGGAGGGAAAAGGTTAACATGGGTGATAAAAGAGAGATAGGGGCCTCTATTCTCTCATTATGTTGATTATCATTTTGATGTTTGGCTTCTTGCTAGAGAGCCCATGGTACTTGGGGGTTTTGAGGGTTTTGACTGAAAAAACCCTAGAGATCAGCGCGGTGGTGAAAGATCCCACCTTCCTGATCCAAGCTTGGCCAATGAGGTGAAATATTTCTCCCTCACCATTCTACATCAATTACTATTCAGTTACAAGATCAGTGAAGAAACATGGTGCAATTTTGGAGTGTTTCTGCAGAGCTAGGGCGCATTGTTCTTGAGAGAGGAGTTCGTGGAGGGTTGTAGACATTGGATATGAGAGAGATCTCACTTCAGAGGTGTTAGCTATCACTAGGGCGCCTTTTTGCTTTAGTGCTTGAGTGGATTCTTCAGACTATTCATCCTATCTTCCAGTGGGGCGCATTGAGTAGGAAATCACTCTCATCATCTTGGAGATTTGGCATAAAGGTTTCTTAGCCCCCGATCTACATTTTCACAGTGAGTTTCAGTGATTTGGTGGCCATCTTCAAGGAGTCCGAATTTGCAGTGGTTCAAACTTCATACAGCCAGGAAGGGCGCACTTTGCTAGAGAGGGAAACACATACATCTTGGGTTCTTGGATATCTTCTGTATTCAACATTGGTGACTCTTGAGAGTCATATCTCCATCATTCTATTGTACTTTGGAGGCATTATCAGCCACATGCATCATTCTTCTCCATGTATTCCAGATCTGCTCCATTTTGTACGAGGTCAGCGATATAACTAAATAAAATCAGATCTGAGGTATTTGTGGCTATTTCTTGTGTTACTTCTATTGTATCTTGTTGTGTATTTGTCTCTGGCTATATCTATATCATTTATTTGCTGCAAACACAATCAAAACTACAACAATAAACCCTAGTGCAACTCAAGAAGACAAATCTGCAAAGTGTTTGACAAAATACCACAACCAGAAAACACACTAAAACTTAGCATGTTCCAAGCAAATCTGTTTGGGAACATTGCAAATACATTGTCAACAAACAATTGTTTTCCCCCCCAAATTGGTGCCATGGCCTGTAGGGAACTGACCCGGTACAGACTTGGCCGAGTAGGTACAGACACGGTTGAATTGTACCGGTTTGGTACCAAACCGGCCAGTTCATACACCAAACTGGTCGGATCAGTACCAAACTGGTCCCCTGAGTCGGTTTGATGGCTGGGTCAGTGCCCTTGAGGGTCAAATCGGTTGAGTCCGAGTCTGAATCGGCCGAGTTCAAAACTATGCCTGGGTGGCATCAACCTACCTCCCTGGGGGCTGAGGCAGAAGTGAGATCTCTCCTAACACCCAAGGCTGATGAATGCCCACTGGAAGAGAAGAAACTAGTACTGTGCTGCTGAGAAGAGGGGCAGTTCTCTCAAGCTGCTTTGATTCTCCTAGAAGCCCTTGGCTGGATCCAACAGGGAGCCTTGGTGGTGCAGGCAAGAGAACAAAGCCTGACAGACCTGTCAGTGTCCAATTGAGTATGAGCAAGATGCTTCGTTCCCCCTGTCACTGATACTGGAGGAAAGGAGGGAATAATCTGTGGAATGTGGGCAGACAATCCTTGAGGTAACCACTGTTTGAGAGAACATGCATCCCTAATGCATAAAGCTAGGCACCGCTGATCATATTATCTGAAGAAGATCAATAAGGACTGGTCTGAATCCCTGTAGAGGCAGTGAAATCTCACGGAGTACAAACAGTTATAACAAACTAAAATCTTTCTGATGGAACCAAAGCTGCCAAATCTCTTTTATGATACTTAAAACATAGCACCAAGCCATGTGCATCTGTTGGGCTGTAGTTTAGTGGTTTGGATAGGGTCCCACCATGCAAACAGCCCAGGTTCAAACCCTGGCGGGTGTAGAGCCCTTGTGTGTGTGTGTGAGGGAAGGTGTTTGACCTCTGGAGCTGGTTCTCTGTCATCGAAGGGATTTAACACATGTCTGACAGATTGGTCTAAGTGGATGTTATAAGATATTTATTTATCTCAAGGGATCCAGGCAAGAACATTTGCTACAAAATTATCTTGCAACTGCAGAATAAAGATCTATTTTTTGCAGAACTGTATAATTGTCCACATTCTTATTAGAAAATATAACTGCATTTATATTATAATAGTCTAGGCTTTAACTTTGGTTAAGTCCCTCTATCCATTAAAAACTATTTTGTGGGGAAATGTTCATTTTGTTGAGACAGATGTTAATCATGTTATCCTAAAAGCAGTTTCTTGCCAGCTTTTTTAGGAGCAAGAAATTATAACTGTGGGATGGATTTTTATTGAATATTCTTATAGGTATTTGTATCACGCTGTGATAAAATCAAGGTCATTTGGATTATGATTTGCTTAATATACTCTACAGATCTTCTTTGTAGAGTATCACGAAGGGAAAATTATATCTTTATTTTTGGAAACTTGGGATTTTGCTTTAGTTATTATTAGAAAGTAAAACACTTAACTCTCAGACTATGGTTAAGCAAAATGGAAGTAAGAATTGGGGCTCGAAAACAGAGTTCTATTATCCACTAAAACCACTAGATTTTTTTTTCCCGAGGAAAAATTGCAATTTTATTTAAAAAAACTAACTCACATTTTTGAGTGGCCCTCTGGCCTTGTATACAATATCACAAAGTAGCAAATTCACTGATAGCTTCATCACAGACGATATACAACAGCCGACCTCAACTTAGTACCAAAGATCATTGAACCTACCTAGCTCACAACAAGTTCTTATTCATATCCTAAACTTCAAAAAGACAATACCTATGATCTGGAGCATTTACAGAACATATACAGATCTTTAGCAAATCTTTGAGTGTTTGTTTAATAAAGTCTTCCAGTACTATCTCTCTGAAACAAATTGATGATACATATATTCATAGCTATCCGGAATAAAATCCTCTTATCTTCCATTCCAAACTGTAAGATAACAGAAATCCTCATCACCTCACATAAAGGGATCTGGATCATATTCAGCAAGATTGTCTTCTTTCTTTTCCCACCTGTGCTAATATCCAGGAGCCATTTGCAATCCTTCTTTTGACAATAAGTCTGTTGTCCTGTTTCTTTCTGTGAACATGCATAAAAGAAACAACAGCTAATGCATCTTTAATATTCAAGATCTTCTCAAGGATGGGCCTTAGAATAAGATTCTCTAATGGCCTTTCCCCCTTCATCCATTCTATGACTAACAGAGAATCACCTATGATTTGTATTTTTTGGACGCCCTTATCTTCTGCCACCCTTAAAATCAGTTTTACCCAGGCCCGCTTTGAATTTGTACCAGTCAGTGTCAGATATATTATCCCCCTTGCCCCTCCAATAAGTGGTTCCCCCTGGGCAGCCATATCAAAGTATGCCCAGGCTCCAGATTTGTCAATAACTTCATTTATCACCACTCTTGGGGGCTTGCTATCATTAACCTGCTTGAATTGCTTACAAATTGACAGTCATTGAGAAGCACATGACTGTGGAGGGGTAATAATACCTTCTAAGAGACCCGAATTCCTAGCTAGCCAAATTCCCCAAGCAACAATAAGAGGCAGTGCCTTATACATCCTTTGTTGATTTTTCAATAAGCTAGGTTAAGCATGAAGTTCATTCCATTTTAGCATTTAACTTAACCATAGACAATAATGTTGCAGCAACCAAGATCACAAGAAGAAATACCATGCACAAGAACACAAGAAGTATCCCGGGAAACCCTTCTCAACAAGGGAAGAAAACCCAGCCAAATCCTTTGCTATATTCTTCAAGAGAAAGACCTAGCACACAAGAGGGTGCTCAAACCCTAGAAAACTAGCGCCCAAGAGAGGTGCGCACTTTTCCCAAGTAAATGTACTTGCTGAAATTTCCAAACTCACATGAAAGATGTGTTTCCACAATGGGGATTTTACCTTTACTTATACTAACCTAAACCTGTCAACAAAAGTGTCTATTGGCTCAACAGGGCCGACCTCTCTAAGTCACATTATAATTATTATTAATATTATTATATTATAATTAATATTAATGAGATTAATTATCTTTTACATTTATTATTAATCATATTAAGGTGGGGCCGACCTGTACCCTTTACATTACAATTTAGGGTTACAGGCAGGTCTGACTCATGAACAACACATAGCAAGGGATCTGATACACCCACTAGTGCTCATCCACTAGGGGCACATCCATAGGGATGTCATATCTCTGGCTCATTGTATTACACAGAAGAACCAGATCTTCACACGTTCATCTGTGCTCGTCCACTCTACAGATCTTCTTTCCCACTGCCTCGCACAAGAGAATCATCTGGAGTTTTCTTGTCAACTCTGCTGCTCAGAGGAGGCTAATACATCATCTTCATTTCTTGTTCACATGACGATGCACCCAACACTTTGGGATTTCACACGTTCACCTTGTGCTCAGCCACAAGCACGTCTAACTCAACAGATCGCCTTTCTCACTGGATAATCATCTGGAGTTCTTCTCAACTCTCTGAATGGAGGAGGTCATCTCTACATTCCTAGCTCTGTCTTAGGCAGGAACCACGTACCCTTCTTAGGGGCTTTCTCTTAGGTTTGTAAGCTGAGAGAAAGACTCACATAGTTGCAATGATCCACATCTCACAGGTTTGTAAGCTGGAGAATGTCTCACATAGCTGCATTCATCAACATCCTTGTCATAGGATTTTGACACTAAGCTGTCAGAGCAAACTCCACATTATGTATACTCCCCATGGATTTCTCAGACCTGTTATAACATCAATTTCCTTTGACACAGAAACAGCATATGAACAGTGAGCGAGAATATGTGAAATATTTTCATCACATACCTTCCATAATGGACATCTCTCAGGACTCTGCCAGCTTGTCCTTTGTGTGAAGCCTCATGTGGGGACCCTTAGATTTATAGTCAGCCACAGATTTTTTTTTGTTTTAAGTGGGCACTTGAATTTCCAAACTCCTTTGTATCACCACATCTGAGTCTGGGGCAACTCTATCTACCACCAACAGGATCCCTGGATCAAATAAGCTCCAGAAGACTTTGCTTCAAACAGCGCTTCGCTCAACCCTTTAGCCACTAAAAGAAACAGTAAAGGGGAAAGAGGACATCCCTGTCTTAACCTGCTCCCTGGCCTGAAGAAATCAGATGCCGACCCATTAATTAACATTGCAAAAGAAATTGAAGATACATAATTCATAACCCAATTGACAAAGTTAAGATTGAAGCTCAAATGAATAAGCATTAGCCTCCAATAAAGCCAGCTGACTCTATTATAGGCTTTTGACAAATCAACCTTGATTACCATCTTCCAACTGCCTTTCTATCTCAAGTAAGTCCTTTACACTTTTAATTCTTTTTTCATGAACCCATTTCACAGTAGCTTGCTTTACCTTTTTAAGATTGGCAACAAATTGAATAGCTGCAGATTCCTTACTCTCCCTGTCAAAAGTAACCCACTGATTCTTTATAAGATTTACAAAGTCCACATCCTCCAACCACTGAGCATTGAACTTGAAGGGATTTGGAGGCTTTTCACCCCCAAAAGCCAACTCCAATAGAATAGAGAAATGATCTAAGTCACCTCTGTAGAAATTCTGAGGTACTATGAGGCTGCCCAACAGGTCTGTCCTTGACCTCTTGTTGAGCTCTAAGTTTCATTCTCTGTGACTGTCCTTTGCTGCTGTTTTAGGACAGCAAACAGTCAAGTACTTTCTGCTCACAGTTTTAATGGTTAAGTGTCCTTTTGAGGTGCCCTTGCAAGTGTTATATTTTTCCAATGTTAGCACATGCAATAAACTCAAAACAAATAACACTGCCTCCTAGATATTTACAACTTTAAATGCTGATTTACAATTCTAAGCATGCATGAAATGAACACAAGTATTTTTGGTCAACATGACCCTGGATAAAACCCTCCCGGGGAAAACCAGTTTGGAATGTAAGTATATATATGTGGAGAATAGAAGGTGGAATACAACAAGTACATGAAACAAATGAACATGATACAATAACATCTTGTCTCAAGCTGCAACACAAGTCCAAGAGTGAAAGATGCGCCCTCCTCAAATATTGCTCTATCCATTGAAATGTAGCGCCCTTGCTCCTTGAAGCTCTGAACCACAATGTGATCTTGTGTGCTGCCTCTCCATTGACACTGTCCTCAAAGCAATCTGACCACTGAAAGACCTCCTTGCTATAGGTGTGCCCTCCTCCTCAAGTGCGCCCTCCTACAAGCAAGAACAACCATCACAAATAAGCTGGGCTCTAAGCCTTCATGAGCCCTCCATGAAAGGAGGTGCCCAAGCTCTCCTCTCCCCATGCTTCCATTCTCATCCTCTTGCCCTTCTCCAAACTCTCTTGGTGAACATACAAGTGAATTAGCCTCTCCTTGCCCTATGCGCCCCTTTTAAGGAAACATGAGGAAACCTAAAATATGGGTGGATGAGATCATCCCATCTCATCTCTAAACAAGGTTTGAGATCTTTCCAAAAGAATCTCAACTCAAAACCCACTTTACTTAAGTTTCCATAGTTTCTCTTTATGACCCTCAAGTCACCCACAAAGTGAATTAATAGTCATTTTAGGCTAAAATGACCAAATTTCACTTTTGACTTAAATCTCCTAAGTCAAAGTGAAATTATACATAAAGGACATGGTACATGGTACAAAGTATTTCCCACTTGTGTTTAGAGGCTCACAAACACAAGGGGACCACTTTCTAAGGTTCCCAAATCTCAACAATCCCTCTTATCGAGGAAAGTGCCCTTCACCACCAATCTCATCCCTGTAGTGGACATGGTTGCCTACTGGCAAATACTCGGTGAGTATGGCTGTACCCTAATCAATGAAAGTAGTCTTTGACACAGATCTTTTCAATCTACATGATCTATAGATGGAAGTGCATCTCCAACTATCCAAGATCACCTAGATCTTGGTATCAAACCAAAGGTCTCAACCTTGGCCTCCCACCAAGGATTTCTACCTCCTGGCATCTCGCCAACGGTCACTACTCTTGGCATATCACCAAGAGTCACTCTCTTGGCATCTCACCAAGAGTTTCCCCTTCTTGGTATCTCACCAAGAGTACCTGGATCTCGACATCTCACCAAGATCCTGAACCTGGCCTTTGACCAAGTGACTTCTACCTGAAGTGGATCCAGAACCTGATCTGGTCGTTGTAGCCAACTGAGGCTCAAGCCTCTGTGGTGCCCTGCTGATCCTCCTCATCAATCTATGATGCTCTGAAGCCCCTGCACCAACCCTCTGTCTCAACAACTCTGAAACTGAAGCTGTCTCGGGTGGACTAGTCACCCCTGATGGTGTCCATGAAAACTGAGTTTGAGCTCCCTCTGAATCACTACTATGAGTCAATAGGTCCTATTCAACTCTGTCTCCCCACATGACGCTGGATGGTGTAACAACTGACAAAGAAGTAGCAAATGCACACTCTCTCGCAAATTGTGTATTGAACTCAATCTCCTCTGTTGTCGCTGCAGTGTCATCCGACTTCTTCTTCTTCTTCTTCTTGGGACACTGTCCTGCATAGTGACCCATCTCTCCACAAGCAAAGCATCTCACTGTGCTCATGTCTCTTTCCGGCCCATCGCCACTATGCTGTGGTTTGGCCCCTCCCTTGGGACCCTGTCTAGCACCTCAACCGGTCTTCTTCTTGCTCTTAGTCCACAGAGCAAGGTCCTCATCACCCTGGGTAATCCGCTGCTGTCCTGAGGACTCTGAGGTGAGTCTCGTCTCCTCCTAAGCGAAATCATCCCAAAGTCTCTCCCAAGTAGGCATAACCTCTCGGGCAATAATGCCTCGAACAAATGGGCCCCATGGTTTGGTAAAGCTGTTTAAGACTGTCCTCACCATAAACCCTGGGTCCACTATCTCTCCGACCACTGGAAGCTCATCTATGATCTCAATGAATCTGCCAAGGAATGCTGTAACCGACTCGGAATCGAGCATCTTAATGCTTTTGAGCCTGTCTTGCAGAACCATCTTCTGGTTCTGGTTAGAACTCTGGTAAAGCTTGCATAGGGAATCCCACATCTCAAATGCATAGTCCTTACTAGTCAAATGTGGAATGATGTGGTCTCTCACCCCATCACAAATAGTCCTTTTCACCTTGTTCTTCTTCTTCCTAAACTCTGCCACCATGACGAGAGCAGTGACAAGAGGAACAACAACATGAGCCTCAACTATATCCCATAGTTCGAGTTATTCTAGGAAGAAAATGATCCTGGTCTTCCAAGGGGATCAATTGCTAGCTCCATCTAGCCTATCCTTTGCCCGCATCTGGGACACCGACATGATTATCCAATAAAGCTCACACTGATGCTAAAACAACACAGGAGTACTGCCTCACTCCTGTCAACATAGGTGTGAAAAGAGGCAGTAACACCACAACCTCACTCCTAGCAAATAGGTGTGAAAAGAGGTTGTAAAATACAACCTCACTCCTGTTTACGCAGGTGTGAAAAGAGGTTGTCCACAAGTGTCCAATATCAGCCCTGAACTGTCCAACAAATCTGCCCAAAAGCTTTCCAAAAATCTGCCTTGAACTGTCCAACATGCACTAACCGAGAGGCTCCTTCAAATCTGATTTTTGCTCACTGTTTTGGACTGTAAACTTGGTGTCCAAAAACAACCAACAGATCTGATTTTTATCCCTCGAAAACTGCCCTGAAAAAGCTCAAAAATCAGCAAGTCTAAAGCCACCATTGGCTCTGATACCATGTAGAATAGAAATTTTGAGGTACTATGAAGCTGCCCAACAGGTCTGTCTTTGACCTCTTGTTGGGCTCTAAGTTTCAATCTCTGTGACTGTCCTTTGCTGCTGTTTTAGCACAGCAAACAATCAAGTACTTTCTGCTCACAGTTTTAATTGTTAAGTGTCTGTTTGAGGTGCCCTTGCAAGTGTTATATTTTCCCAATGTTAGCACATGCAATAAACTCAAAACAAATAACACTATCTCCTAGATATTTACAACTTTAAATGCTGATTTACAATTCTAAGCATGCATGAAATGAACACAAGTATTTTTGGTCAACATGAGCCTGGATAAACCCCCCCGTGGAAAACCAGTTTGGAATGGAAGTATATATATGTGGAGAATAGAAGGTGGAATACAACAAGTACATGAAACAAATGAACCTGATACAATAGCAGTTTGTCTCAAGCTGCAACACAAGTCAAAGAGTGAAAGATGCGTCCAAGCATGGTGCGCCCTCCTCAAATATTGCTCTGTCCACTGAAATGAAGCGCCCTTGCTCCCTGAAGCTCTGATGGAGAAACCCTTGCACCACAATGTGCTCTTGTGTTGCCTCTCCATTGGTATCCTAAAAACAATTTGACCGGACCTCTACGCTGTAGGTCAGCCCTCCTCCAAGCCTTGTGTGCTGCCTCTCCATTGAAACTGTCCTAAAAACAATTTGACCAGACCTCTCTGCTATAGGTGCGCCCTCCTCCAAGCAAGAACAACCACCACAAATAAGTTGGGCCCTAAGCCTTCATGAGCCCTCCATGAAAGGAGGTGTCCAAGCTCTCCTCTCCCAATGCTTCCATTCTCATCCTCTTACCCTTCTCCAAACTCTCTTGGTGAACATACAAGTGAATTAGCCTCTCCTTGCCCTATGCGCCCCTCTTAAGGAAACATGAGGAAACCTAAAATATGGGTGGATGAGATCATCCCATCTCATCTCTAATCAAGGGTTGAGATCTCTCCAAAAGAATCTCAACTCAAAACCCACTTTACTTAAGTTTCCATAGTTTCTGTTTATGTCCCTCAATTCACCCACAAAGTGAATTAATAGTCATTTTAGGCTTAAAATGACCAAATTTCATTTTTGACTTAAATCTCCGAAGTCAAAGTGAAATTAGACATAAAGTACATGGTACATGTTACAAAGTATTTCCCACTTAAAGGTTCACAAACACAAGGGGACCACTTTCCAAGGTACCCAAATCTAACAACCTCCAGAGCCAACCCATTGCTTAATTCTGATATGCCCAATTAGAAAGCTTTCTGTAACTAAAAACCTATCTAATCCCTTGGAAATCCCACGAGGCCCCACTCTCTTGTTCTTCCAAGTCTGTTTGATTGTGATCGGTATTACATCAAATATACCTCTTTCTTCCAGATTTATAACAAAAAAATCAGATAAAGGGTCCACTATTGCTGCATCACCCCATATTTTAGCATTCCCAATAGAGCAATTCATGTCACCCCCCACAATTATATAACCATTGTCAAGCTGCTTGGAGTTAAAGAGCCTTTCCTAGAAAGGCACCCCATCTGCATAAGGTCCATATATATTCATGGCTGAAATTTCCATGCCCAGAGCTTGAGAAAACAATATCATGCCAAGACCACTGTCAAAGAGATCTAGGTCTGTGCAAAGAGTTAACTGCAAAGCTAATATCTGGCCTAGTATTGACCAGATACATGGGCGATCCAATAAGCTGACGGTAGATGGTGGGGTCTATTGTCTCAGAACTAGATACATCAATCTTCCTCCAATTTGTCACTAGAGGCGTGGACATGGGCCTACAATCTGTGATCCTGAACCTGTGCAAGATCTCCACTGTATACTACCCCTGTCCTAAGAAGAAGTGCCCATCTCTCTGCCAAACCTCCAGACTAAGGAATTAGTGCATCAAACCAAGGTCTTTCATGTCGAACTCTATTGCAAGGTTAGCCTTGCAGTTTGCAATCAACTACTCATATCCAGTAAGAAAGAGATCATCAACATAAAGTACCAGTATGAGAGGCACTTCACTTACTAGAAAATGGAGGTTCGGATCAACCTCACTTTGCTGGAATCCTATTTCTCTCAAGTAGTTGTTAATCCTTGAGTACCACACCCAAGGTGCCTACTTGATCTTGTTATCGCACAAATTGTAGGTTGCACTAGAGCCTTGTGCAATTGCAACCAATGGACAACACATCGGGACAAGACCCATTGTCACCTCAGGAAAAGTCCCAGGTGACCCCTGGGGAATGACAATAAAAAAGTCTAGAAAGGCCCTAGGAGGTCATGATACAAGTTCAAGAATGGTCTAAAGGCTATGAATGGATGAGGGAAATGTGAAGGTAAGGTTAAAGGGGAAATCACTTGCAACACAGTCAGTTATGCGAAGTATATATGAAATCCAGGACCAATATGTTAACCCCGCCACTAATCACTAATATAAATGTAAAAGTCTCAAGTAACAAGTAACCAGAATTTTGTATTAGAGCAATGTCAGAGTTGGCTGAATAAATGTGTGTACTCGACAGGCTTAGGCAAAGAGGGTCTCACAGGAGTGTCAGGTTGTTGTATCCCTCAAATATACCTGAGGGGTTCTCAAACCACCTCGGTACGAGAGGGTAATCTTCTTGAATGCTGTTTTTGATGCATTACAACAATAAGACAACCAATAGGTTTTCTCAGTTGTTTCAAGGATTCTAGATGGTCTCCAAGATAGGAGCACAATCGGTATTAGTGTTGTTTGATGTGCAACTGTTCGACATGAGCCCCTCTATATACCTCTAAGTACGACGAAGTGACCGTAGTCTTCTAATATACGTCGAGGTACGTGAGAGAACTACAAGCCCTTGGGATGCAGCGCTGAAAAAGTAACAATAACTCCTACATTTATAGACGCATGGAAACGTCTTTTCTAAGACCCCCAAAAAATAAATACCACTTAGATGATTATTCAATTAAGCACTTAGATAGAATTACAAAGCAAAGAGAGGTAACTCACTTTAATGAAAATGCCAAATGCAACAAGTGATTCAAACAATGATAGAAATTACTGGCAATTTACTTGAATATAGCTCTTCCTAAAGCAACGAGACATTTAGCAATTGAAATAGCAATCTTTGAAGGCTATCTTAACAAAGTAATGATCTCATTAAAATGATGAAGCACTTCAAATCAATGAGATATATTTTAGCCCTTAATCACCATGAAATTTCTTCAACAAGCAGGTTCCAATTCCACAATTTTCCACAAAACACACTTAGCAATGAACCATAGACTTGCTTGAAGCATACACCATATAAGACAGAAACCAACACTTAATCTTCTCAAATTTAGCCAACAAGTTTAGATTTCTTTTACCACAAAACTTGAGATAAAGTTGCAATTTAAACCTGATACTTAAGGGGTGGTTTTAGGAGATTTTTTAGGCACTTTCTAACAATTAACCAGATCTGAGATATGATTTGCAGCAGTGATTAAGCAGAGAGATCAGATCTGAAATGTCAAGATAATACTCCCAAAACAAGCCCAAGACATTCAAAAGAAAAGCCCCCAAGTAATCAACAATTTTTTTAATGAGTGAGGTATGATCTTAAAAGGTTTTGGAGCACTTTAAGAGTTATAACATGATCTGAAAATTAATTTTGCAGCAACGAAATCAGCTTCAAAACTACTTCAAAACCCACTAGAAAACTTTTAGAATCTAGCTAGAACACCCTTGGAATACTACCCAAATGTTAGAAATAAGAACTAGCTAAAACTAGGCCCTAAAAGTTAATCAAATGCAAGCTGTCCTAACTGTTAATTTTCTGCATAAAAATCCTTAATGGCTGTAGCTTTTAACCATGTCCCTACAGAAATTTAATCATCCAAAATGCAAGTTAACTATTTATGTTAGATCTAAGCATGGCCTACAAAACCCATATGCTATTTTCCTAAAACTAGTTAGAGAAATGCTAAAACTAGAAACCTAGGGTTAGAAAAATAAAAGAGGAAAAAGTGAGAATGAGGGTTTACAAAATGGGGAGGCTAGAGGCCCCCAAAAAATCGCCCCAAGGGCAAGGTGGCTTGCCCTAAGGGGGTGAAAGTGGTCGCGAATTCAGAAATCCAATTTCATACTTTTTCACGTCTCCCATTGCAAGTGTTTTACTCTCTTCGATGTAGATCGATGCCTTATTCTCTTGGGCAATGGAGTAAAAAAGGCTTGGAGAAGAACTAAAAGATGTTGAAGTGAATCTCCCTTGAAGGTTTTAGCTTGTCACTATCGTGTAAGAGGGTTAGAAGCAAAATCGTCTAGCTCACAAGAGGTCTTCAAAAAGGTGGATATAACCTGCAAAAGGTTTGTTAGTTTTACCTAGTTCCTATTGATTTAAAACTTTGTGAGTCATCCTCCAAGACACGTTCTCCTCTGAGACCGAGTTGAGTCGACCTGTGAGAGAGCCCATGTGTTGGGTGTGCCCATGAGATGGGTGTGTCATTCCTCTCTTGATTGAGATGAGACGATGTGTGCCCCTGTGTGGGGTGAGGATGCCCATGTGATGGGTGTGCGTCAGACTCTGGACTGAGTTGTTATGACGTGTGGTCTCCTACCTTGTGGACTCAGTTGAGTCAGGCTTCAGATGGTACTCCAGATGATTCTCTTGTGGACTCAGTGAGATAGAGATCTGTTGAGTAGGATGTCCCTATGGCTGAGCACAGGTGGACGTGTCCCTAGTGGATGAGCACTAGTAGATGTGTGAGATCCCTTGCTATATTGTCTGAGAGTAAGATTTACCTGTAACCCTAATTGTGATGTAAAGGGTACATGTTGACTCCACCATATGTGAAAGATAATTAATGTTTATTGTAATAATTAATCATTTTCTGAGTTATTGAGGTCGATCTTGTTGTGCCAATAGACACCACTTTTGGTTTGTTCAGTCTAGTATAAATAAAGATGATTTCCCCATTGAGGAAATATACTAGTCACTTGTCATTTGGAAATTTCAGCAAGTATATCTTCTAGGGATGAAGTGCGCACCTCTCTTTGGCGCAAGTTTCAAGGTAGTAGAGCACCCTCTTGTGTGCATTAGGGGATCTTCTATTGAGAATATAGCAAAGGATTGCTGGGTTTTTCTCCCTTGTTGAGAAGGGTTTTCCTAGGATATTTCTTGTGTTCTTGTGCATGATATTTCTTCTTGTGATCTTGGTTATTGCAGCAATTGTGAATGGTGTAGCTGCATTTGTTTATGGTTCAAGTACATGACTAAAATGAAATAAACCTCATGCTTGAGCCCAACATAGTGAAAATTGAACATGGAATCAGAGCATAGGTCTTGAAGAACCCATTGCACAAGCATTAAAGTCAGTCGTCCTCCTTTCTGCAATTCCGTACGACCTTCTAGGGTTTATGAGAAAAAGGTACGACCCTCCTTCTTTTTCAAGTTTCAACACTTTATACTTGGACGTTGTGGCTAAAATTGGCATAGGAGAGTACGGCCTCCTTCAACGCACCTCCATAGACTCTTACAGTGAAATTTCGAGAATTTTGGATTTTTTGCCCTAGGGTTTCTAGGGTTTCGCAATTTTCTGTAGAAAATTCAGATTTAGGGTTTCTGCATCTCATTGAAGGAGCTTTTCAACTCACTAGTGTTCTTCCGACTTTCAAGGCTTATTGTTGGCAGTCGTAAGCCCAATGAAACCTAAGATTGCTAGCCTAGCCTAGCCATTAGGTTTCCTAGCCCAATTGGTAAGGGTTTGTGAAGAATCTGAAAATATGATGAACATAACTATGATGGAAGATAAGCTTGATGAATCAAGCAAATACAGTTCCTGGAAGCCAAGACTTTAGAGAGATGAAGACATCAAAGAAGAAGCCTTCTTATTCATTTCAACACTCTCATGTATGGTTCCTACTGATAATGATACTTGGTTAATTGACAGTGGTGCCTCAAGGCACATGACCGGATTTAGAGATCACCTGACAGATCTTGTTGAGAAAGAGACCAATCTACATGTTGTACTTGGAGACAATGCCAGATGTAATGTGAAAGGGGTTGGAACTTCTACTTTCCAACTAGATTCTGACATACCTCTTCAGTTAAGTGAGGTACTATATGTACCTGGGATGAAGAGGAACCTTGTCTCCATTTCTGCCTTAGAAGAAAAAGGCTACAAGGTTACCTTTTCTGAAGGACAAGTTCTTACATGGCACAACGACTCTCATATAAACTCTGCCAGAGTAATTAGTGTTCGAGAAAACAACTTGTTCAGGTTGATTGTCCGGCCAGTCTAGGCCCTATTACATGATACTATCAGCTTGAGTGAGCTATGGCATAGGAGACTTGCTCACATTCATTATAGAGCCCTTCCAGCTCTAGGGAAAATGGTAACAGGCCTTTCAGAGATATAGATTCAACATAAAGGTGTTTGCAGAGGTTGTGCCCTTGGCAAGAATGTCAAGGGGTCCTTCTTGAGCAGTGACAATAGATCCAAGGAAATCTTGGACTTGATACATTCAGATGTGTGTGGGCCAATGACTGTTGCCTCCCTGAATGGATATTTGTACTATGTACTCTTCATAGATGATCACTCTCGGAAAACTTGGATTTATTTCCTGAAGACCAAGGATGGAGTCCTTGCAAGATTTCAAGAATTCAAAGCTCAGGTTGAGAACTTGACCGGAAGAAAGATCAAGGTACTAAGATTAGATAATGGAGGAGAATACACTTCCAAGGAATTCAGTAATTTATGTATTGAAACAGGGATCAAGAGGGAATACACAGTTCCTTACAACCCTCAGCAAAATGGGGTTGCAGAGAGGAAGACCAGAACCATCATCGAGGCAACCAAAGCAATGATACATGATCATAGTCTACCTTTGATTCTGTGGGCAGAAGCATGCATGGCAACAATATATGTTCAGAACAGGAGTCCTCACCAGATTTTGAAGAACATAACTCTCGAAGAAGCCTTCATCGGAGTGAAGGCTGAGATTGGACACTTAAGGATATTTGGGCGTCTTGTATACTTTCATGTACCCAAAGAGAAGAGTTCCAAACTAGACCCTTCAGGCATAAAAGGTACATTTGTGGGATACAGTGAATCTTCGAAGGCATATTGGATCTACATCCCTGGCCAGAGACATATTGAGGTGTGCAGAGATGTTATCTTTGAAGAAGAGATAGCCTTTCAAAGATCCAGAGAATCCCAGATGGAGATTGACAGTGAGACAATACCTTCTGCCCCTTCAGTAGTTTAGAGGGAGACAACCATTATTCTAGTTGGTCTTGTTATTCCAGTTGATCCAGTTACTCCAGTTGATATCCCCAGATACATTGCAATAGGCCTTAAAAGGCATGCCTGGGCTCGACAAACTCTGCAGGAGGCAGAGGGCCATGCAGCTCCTCAAGGCACATTTCGAGAGAGAAAGAGACCAAAGAGATTTTCGAGCTACTTTTCAGCCATGAGCCACATCATTGATATTTATTATTGAGCCTTCTTGCCATGGAGAAGCAACGGGTCAGCAGGTATGGCAAGATGCCATGGTAGAAGAGTATCAGTCCATCTTGAAAAATGGTGTGGGATATTGTTCCGAGACCAGAAGGGAAGTCTAGTAACTTCCAAGTGGATCTATAAGATCAAGCATGCAGTGGATGGAAGTGTCGAGAAATACAAAGCGAGATTTGTAGCCAGAGGATTCTCACAGGTGGAGGGAATTGACTGAGGATACATTTGCTCCAGTAGCTCAATACACTTCCATCCGTACTATCATTGCACTAGCTGCATCCATGGGTTGGAAACTACATCAAATGGATGTAAAGACAACCTTTCTCAATGGTGAGATTTAGGAAGAAGTTTACATCGAGTAGCCAGAGGGATTCGTGATACACGACGAGAAAACTCGTGTGAGGTTGAAGAAAGCCTTGTATGGACTAAAGCAGGCACCTCGTGCTTGGTACGAGAAGATGGATGGATTCTTGATGAGTTTGGGCTTCATCAAGAGTGTCGCTGATCCAAACCTATATTGTCATATTGTTGGTGACGAGTGCCTAATCTTGGTCCTTATGTGGATGACTTATTCCTCACTGGTTCAGAAAGACTTATTGTTGAATTCCAGCGAGCATTGACTTCTGATTCGAGATGAAGGATCTGGGTATGATGCACTACTTCTTGTGACTAGAAGTATGGCAGAGGACTGATGAGATTTTCCTGAGTCAAGGAAAATATATAGGTGATGGATTTGAAGAAGATGAATGATGCTTCTATTGATTCAGGCGAGATTGATCCACATTTATACCGACAGCTAATTGGATCATTGATGTATCCGGGTAACACTAGACTTGACATATGCTATGCAGTGAATGTACTTAGTCAGTCCATGAGTCAGCCGAGACAGACTCACTCGATAGTAGCGAAGCATGTATTGAGATATGGCCTGAGATATGCATCCAATGTAGACACGAGTTTGCAGGGATATGTCGATGCAGATTGGGGAGGGAGCACAGTGGATCGGAAGAGCACATCTGGTTGTTGTTTTACCTTGGGGTCTGCCATGGTTTCCTAGTGCAGCAGGAAACAAAGCTCTGTGGCCTTGAGTACCATAGAAGCAGAGTATATAGCGTTGAGTGTGGAAGTCCGCGAAGTAGTGTGGCTTCGTAAGCTCCTGACATATTTATTTGATCATGAGATGGATCCTACCATTATTCATTGTGATAACCAGAGTTGTGTGAAGCTCTCTAAGAATCCTGTGTTTCACGATAGATATCGAAACACATTGAGATAAATTATCATTTTATCAGAGACATGGTGCAGAGGAAAGTAGTACACGTGCAGTACCTTCCTACACATGATTAGATTGCAGATATCTTCACCAAACTGCTTGCCAAGATGAAGTTCGAGTGCTTTCGTGAGAGACTTGGCCTGGTGGAGACTGCCTCCCTAGCTGAGAGGGAGTGTTGATGATTACAGCTTCGTGAGACATCCTCCAGGACACATTCTCCCCTGAGATTGAGTTGAGTTGCCCTGTGAGAGAGCCCATGTGTTGGGTGTGTCGTTCCTCTCTTGATTGAGATGAGACGATGTGTACCCCTGTGTGGGGTGAGGATGCCCATTTGATGGGTGTGCGTCAGACTTTGGACTGAGTTGTTATGACGTGTGGTCTCTTGCCTTGTGGACTCAGTTGAGTCAGGCTTGAGATGGTACTCCAGATGATTCTCCCGTGGACTTAGTGAGATAGAGATCTGTTGAGTAGGACGTCCTTGTGGCTGAGCACAAGTGGATGTGTCCCTAGTGGCTGAGCACTAGTGGATGTGTGAGATCCCTTGCTATATTGTTTGAGAGTAAGATTTACTTGTAACCCTAATTGTGATGTAAAGGGTACAGGTTGGCTCCACCATATGTGAAAGATAATTAATTATTTTTTGAGTTATTGAGGTCGGTCCTGTTGTGCCAATAGACACCACTTTTGGTCTGTCCAGTCTAGTATAAATAAAGGTGATTTTCCCATTGAGGAAATATACAAGTCACTTGTCCTTTGGAAATTTCAGCAAGTACATCTTCTAGGGCTGAAGTGCGCACCTTTCTTGGGCGCAAGTTTCAAGGTAGTAGAGCACCCTCTTGTGTGCATTAGGGTTTCATGGTTGGAGGATCTTCTATTGAGAATATAGCAAAGGATTGTTGGGTTTTTCTCCCTTGTTAAGAAGGTTTTTCCTAGGATATTTCTTGTGTTCTTGTGCATGGTATTTCTTCTTGTGATCTTGGTTATTGCAACAATTGTGAATGGTGTAGTTGCATTTGTTTATGGTTCAAGTACATGACTAAAATGAAATAAACCTCATGCTTGAGCCCAACATAGTGAAAATTCAACAGTGCCTAGTACAAAAAAATATCCAAGAAACAACTCTCAAGATGTGTAGTTTATTAGCTAGCTCTTGAAAATATTTCCTTTAGATCCAAAATCATTCAATGAACACTTAGAAGTAATATAAATTGGATCTTACCAAAAATTTACTTGAAGTAGATATCATGAGCATTCAAAATTTATTAAGCAAGATCCATCACAAAACTCTCCAAGCAAAACACATAACATCAAGACACCAAGAGAAAGACCACAACGCACCATTGGAAAAAATAACATCATAGTATTGAGGAGTATCCGCAAAAAAATGTCTCAAAATGAAATCTCAAGTGATGGATTTATAATCCTCCACTCAAATTTGTCCACAAAATAACCAATTCTAGGGTTATCCCCTAAAATATTCAAGTTTTGTCCACTTATTAATCTCTTCTAGAGATTTCCTAAACAAAATAATAATAAAATCTCTTAATAAATATTTAACCCACCTAGGGATTATCCAAAATAAATATTCCAATTTAAATAAAAATCCCACTATAATTAATTTATCAATTTATCCCCTTTCAAAAATGATTTTGACTTCTTTGAGCATGCGATTTGGGTAAAAGGGTATTTTATAATAAAAAAATAATGTGGGAAATAATTTACACAAGGCATCTTTGACCAAGAAAAAGGCCCAACAATTTCTCCTTGAAGTATGCAATCATCCTCTAATCAAGGAAAAAGGGTATTTTATAATAAAAAAATAATGTGGGAAATATTTTCCACAAAGTATCTTTGACCAAGAAAAAGGCCCAACGATTTCTCCTTGAAGTATGCAATCATCCTCTAATTAAGGAAAAAGTCCATCGATCCATTAAAATCCTCCATCAAGCTAGGGATTATCCTCGCCAAGTCCCACGATCTAGGCAAATATTCAGCTGTTGATGTGCAGTGAGCCTCCCAAGGCTATTGAATAGTCACATAATTAATTTTCTTCCTCAATTAAGTGCATCGAACCTCCTTCTAGTGGAAAAATAAGTCCCAAGGCCAAATCGAACTTGATGATGTGCAAAATAATCCACTAGGAGACTTCCAAGTGGCATTAAATTTCTTCCAGAAGACTTCCAAGTGGCTTTTATATCATAAAAATGCTTGAATAAATCATCACCCAACTTTCTAAGGCCCAAAGTCATCCAACAATCCACAAAAACTGGCCAAATAGGGGTGACGTCACCCTAGAGCATGCAACGATTTGCCTCAAAATTCATTTGACTGAGCTGGGAACTGGGTTGAGTCACTAAAAAATGGTGATGATGTGGCTTGTAGAATATCTCGAGCATTCGTCAAATGCAAATGTGTTAACCAATTGAGGGTTAGCTAACCCTAATGATACCCGACAACAACTAGAACAATAATAACACCTTTTAAAAAATCCTGAAACGCCTGAATGGCATGACACTTGGCGAGAAACTGCAAGACAAATTAAAACATGTGTGTCCACATGGAAACAAGTCACGTTAGCATGATAAGATAATCATCGTAATATAAAAGTCATCTAAACCAGACCATTAAGCCCCATATTCATATTTCGTCACAAGCTCAAGAAGGTTATACAACTTACTAAGTCAAGGTATGAAATGCTATCAGAGACCTAGAGAGACTAGACTAACACCTAAGTATTATAAATATTTCCCAAAGATTCTCTTCACTGTCATGTAATGATTATGAGATGGTCATGGGGTTAGACTTCAAGGTCAGGGAATTGACATAAAAGGGATCGTAGTATCTCATTCATGGGTTTCTTTGATGAGGGTAGACCACACACTTGGTTCTTGTTATTTGCGAGGTGATACCTTCCAAGCCCTTTATTTGCCTTTTGCCACACCTAGCCATAGGAGTTAACCTAGAGAATATGTAGCGCTCTGGCGATATTCCTTATGATTGACGGCCTTTTATTTTTCCTTTTTGCTTCTTTCTTTGGATAATTCATATTTTTTTTCTTTTTTCCTCTCTTGTTGAAAAACACCTGCTTAAATGCTTCAAACACCGCAGAGACTATGTAACACCCTGTCGATGTATTTGCAAGTGCTATAGGACTGGGTGAGCCTCTTAGCAGGTAACCAAGGCATGCTTTTGCTAGTCTCCCTCTGAGCCTAAAAGCTCCTTCTTCCCATAGAATGAGGAACGATCCCTTCTTGGGTCAGTTTATATAACCTAAAGAAATGGATGTGACAGGGATTGATGAGATGGAAAGTGGTAAGTATGATTGGGGATGGTACGATGACAGATTCAAAACAAACCCTAGTAGTGCTCCATAAGAGTAACCTAATCCCCCAAGAACCTACAATAACAAGTCAAGTTATGACAGAGGAAGAAGTGTAACGAACGAGCTAACGACTAGTAGTCTTTGGGACAAGCTTAAATGCCTTAGATATTAAATTGATATTCACCATGATGATGGACTTACCAACTTGCAGCATGCTTCTCAAGGATGTTTGACAGACCTGTCTAAATGCCATGGGTGTCATATGCTCTCATACTACTGAGTGATGCTTACACTATGAAGGAGGATCAGGAGTTCAAATTTGCACGTACATGCACATCTTTCGACTTTCCATGTCTTTAGCCTAGGCGCCTCTAGATGTTCTTTTTGAAATAGTTATCCATCAGTGGGGGGATAACATCCCCCATACAAGGCTCGTCTCAACCTCCAAACATGCGTCTCCCTGTCTCCAACCTCAAAACCTTCAGGTTGCTTAATATAAACTTCTTTCTCAATAGCTCCGTTGAGAAAGGCAGTGTTCACGCCCATTTGATGAACACACCAACCTATCTCTATTGCTAATGACATAATTGCTCGTATGGAGGAATATCTAGCCACTGGGGTGAGAATCTCCTCGTAATTAGCTCCCTCTTTTTGTTCAAAACCCTTGGCTACGAAGCGTGCCTTATACTTCTCCACGCTTCCATTTGCTGCATGCTTGACTTTATAAATCCATCTGGATCCAACCACCCATTTTCCCTCTGGCCAGGGCACTACCTCCCATACATCATTCTTCATAATGGAGGCATACTCCTCCATCATGGCCTCCTGCCACACTCCATGCTGTGTAGCATGCTCATAACTGGAAGGCTCGACATCTATAAGTTTTGTCTTGAGTGCCATGTACCCAAGTCTCTGCAGTGGTTTAATCTGTCTAAAAGATCTCTCTGGAGGTGCTACCTGTCTAGAATCACTAACTGTGGACTTGTATCACTCAGGCCGTGGTCTAGGCTCAATCTCTTGTGGAATAGCCTCATGCTGCTCATCCTCCTCACCAGTCTTTTGACTGTTCTGTCCACTAGTCTCCCTCTCAAAACTAGTACCTAAACTTGTACCCTGTGCCTATGACTCAATACTTTGTACCTCCTCAATCTTCTGCCCCTAGTCCTATCCCTGCTGGTCCTCTACCTACGCTCGCATATCTCTAGATCTCCTCAAGGCTCGCTCCTCCTCGAGCAAACTCGAACTGCACGTCCCTGCTTACCACAATCCTCCTGCGCGTTGGCACAAAGATGCGGTAGGCCTCAGAGACCTCACTATAACCAACCATTATCCCCTTCTCTCCAGTGGGCTCCAACTTTGTCCTCTTCTCTGAAGGGACATGACAGTAACAAACACTCCCAA
>SNQJ01S0018049.1:96015-114531 GCA_010110895.2 Picea sitchensis | reverse complement strand
TGTATAATGCTCCTCGGGTGTCAATTTCCCCACCATAGTGTGGGGACTCCTATTTCGAATGTATACAATTGTGCGACAAGCCTTTGCCCATAATAACATGGGTAATCTCTGATCATGTATCATTGCACGTGTTGCACCCACTATGGCCTTTTTCTTGCGCTCTGCCACTCCATTCTGTTTTGGGTTATAAGGAATTGTAAGCTCCTTCTTAATACCCTCAACAACACAATATTCCACGAATTCATTAGAGGTGTACTGACCTCCATTGTTTGATCTAAGTACCCAGATCCTCCTACTAGACTAGTTCTCCACTAGAGCTTTGAACTCCTTGAACCTGACAAAGATCTCATCCTTGGTCTAAAGAAAATATATCCATGTCTTTCTAGAGTAGTTGTCAATAAAGATCACGTAGTAGCTGAAGCCACTAACTGGCTGCACACTCATAGGACAACAAACATCATAATGGATTAGATCCAAGATCCCCTTGGACCTATGCTCACTAGATGGAAATGCCTTGCGGGCATAGTTTCCCAATGCGCAACCTTACAAGGGTCATGCTTCTATGCTGCAACCTGGGGCATTCTTGTAATTGCTCGTCTCAAATGACCCAACGCACCAAAGTGCGAATGCGCCATCCATTTGTGCCACAACTCTACCAAATCAGTGCTGTTGAGCAATGCTTTCGCTAACTCGAAATGTAATCTGTACACTTTCTCACTGTGAACCCCAATCACCTTGTCCATCTTGGGTGTAGACCCCTTTGGTCTAATATACACCTTTCCTCCATGGAAGTAACCTCAAACTATTTGTCCTCTAGGGTCGAAACTGATATAAGGTTCTTGGTAAGACCAAGAACATAGAAAACGTAAGCAAAACAGAGTGGTTTACTTGACTCCCTCTGAAATGACACTGTGCCTCTGCCTTGCCCCTTATAGTGTGCATCATCTCCAAGCTCAATATGAAGATTCACACCTCCCTTTTGCAAGCTACTAAAGAACTCTTTGTGCCTAGTCATATGACAAGAGGTGCCACTATCCACATACCAAACATCTGTCACAGTTGAGCTCAACATACATGCAATAAGGTAGAAATCCTCTTCAAAGCTCTTTGCAAACTCCTCTACTCCTACAGAGGCTGCCATCTGTGGCTTAGTCTTTTTTTTTTCTGGACACTATGAGGCAAAATGTCCAAACTTGTGACACTGAAAACACTTGACTTTGGAGAAGTCAATGTTCTTCTTCTTTCCAGAGCCTTTCTTCTTAGGCTTTCCCTTGCCTTTGCTAGCAAGAGCCAAAGCCTCCTCGTCCACAACCTAAGACGCTGTAAATGATCCACTTGTCTAAGCAAGGCGAATCTCCTCCTGCACAAAATCATCCCATAAGCGCTCCCAGTCAGGGAGCTTGTCCTGAGCTACAATCCCACACACTATTGAGTCCCATGGTTTTGAAAATCCTTTTAGGGTTATACGTACTAACTCAAAATCCTCTGTCTTTGAGCCAATTGCTCCAAGCTCGTCCTTGATTTGTGTAAGACGAGTGAGGTAAGGAATCACACCTTTTCTCTCAGCCATCTTTGTACCTCACAGCCTTTCCTGAAGCACCATATTCTTGTTTTCATTTTTACTTTGATAGAGGCTACCCAAGGTCACCCACATGTCGTTAGCAGACGTTTTCCTTGAGAGGTGTGGGATTATGTGATCCTTTACCCCATCAGGGATTGTGCTCATTGCCTTCGCTTCACCCTTCTTCCAGGCTCCCAATAAAGCAACATCTGTAGTAAGTGTTGCTTTATCTGCAATATGCTCAAGGACATCATTGACATCTAAGATTTTGGTAACCCTCTCTTTCCAGGTGGGGAAGTTTTGAGCACCTTGAAGTCTATCCTCAGCTGTCAAAGTCATGGCCATTTTGAAATTGTCTTTGTCCAAACCCTTATGTTGTCTCACAAAATGATCCTGTGCCTAGATCTGAAATTTATCTTTTGTAATCGATATGCTGATGTTGTTACTCCAACAATTTCGTTTTGATACCATGTGAATCCAATAAAACCCAACAAGATGAACCATAAGCTTCAACAATCTTTACTAACCAGAAATTTATTTAGTACATTTAAATTTCTGAAATTGCTAATTTATAGTTACAACTAGGTTTTCTTCACAGAAAATAAAATTGCACAGTAGAAATAAATACTAGAAACATTGTAGAGAGTAACAACAATCACATCATTTGAAGACACCAGAATTTTTGGGTAAAATTACCCTGGGAAAAACCCAATACGTGAAAACCCGTTCTTCAGTTTGTGGATTTTATTATTGTAGCAAAAAATATAGAGATCTGTTACAAAGCAGATTGAGTTACAACAATGGCTGAGGAAACCCCAACGAAAATTCTTCTCAACACTTGTACGACCCTCTATAAACCAAATCGAACCCAACAACACAAAATCGGCCCAACAAACGAACCTTTGCGCAAATCGTACGACCAAGCTGTGTTGCCTCTGCGTCACACATGCGGCTCTCTCAGATCTGTAGTACGACCTTTGCAAATGGCTGAGAAAACTATTTGATCCACTTGCTAGAATTATCCTTCGTCTTCTTTGCAACACTTCTCCAACAAACCTTCAAGCAAATCTCCCCAACCACCAAGTCGATTTCTTTTATCTCAATGAGCAAGCGAAAACCCTATCTCCAAAGAGAAGGGTTGAGATCAACCCTCACTCTCTCAATGAGATGGATGGCCAAGATTAAAAGACCATCACTTAAATTATTTTCATTTTTAACTTTAGAAAAAGTGCTCATTAAGTCACACACACTTGGAGTTTGCTCAGAACAATGGGAAAATGCAATGGACATATCACAGTTGGTCGACTCGACCCTTGGGGTTACAAACTCGACCCTTGAGGTTACAAACTCGACTTCCAGCTGGAGAGTCGAGACTTGAAGTTGGAACTTGGAGCTTGGACAAGTCTCCTCACTAATCACTGATCAGTCGCGGACCATGGTCGTCGGTCAGGGTGTGCTCACGAGAGGAAATGGAGATGTGCTACAACTTGACCCGTCGGGGGTGTGCTCATGAGTCTCGACCTGTCGCCGCCTAGATGTGCTATTGGTTGACGGCTCGAGATGGAAATTTGTCGTCGGCCTGTCCAATGTGGTGTGTAGCATGCCAATGTTGGAGATTGGCACGTTCATTGTCCGCTGTCGTGTAGCATGCCTGGAGATTGGGGATTGTCGTCGGCCTGTCCTATGTCGGGCTATGCAGCATATGGGAGATGGAGATTAGGTTCCTTTTTGGGTGTGCGAAACAATAGAACTAAAGCTGGGCGGGGAAAGGGTTTAATTTGGCGGGGCTTTTCCAAAATTTTAAAAACGAATTTCATCCAACTTGGCTGGATTTCAACGTTTTTCAACATTTTTGTTCGCATTCGTGTTCAAAATCGGGTTTGAGTTCGAGTTCGCCTTTAAGCTCGACGAACTTGATCGATTAAGTTCGGTTTCTGATAAAGTTCTTTGATTTTTGAACTTTGAGCATAAAAATCGGCGAACCCGGTGACTAAGCCTCCTACCCATTAGACATGAGTTGAACTTGATCATCAGGGATGACATTTACAGGCAATTTATCCAAACCACTTGGGTTACTGCTCAGGGTGGGTTATGCCCAAAGATGGCCTTCTATGCTGCACACATCTTGGAGCTTAGAAACGGGTTCATTGTTTGACCACAATATACACTTTGCCATTGGATGCACGCTCTTCTCATTCCCCTCGACTAGTTTAGAGTGGGTTCTCATAGACTTCGTGTAGAGACCGACCACCAGATCGATTGATCAGACAAGCCCTGCCAACTATGATCACCAGATCGATTGATCATACAGGACCTGCGAACTATGCCATCTACACGAGGTCGAGACCGAGGAGCACTTTATCTTCCACTGCCCCATATATTACGGGATCATGGGGAGGTTCCATTGCCTATTCAGTGGGATTCAAACCCTCACTAGCTTCTTCATATACCTCGACCAGAGGTGCTTAGCCTTATACATGTAGGAGGCTCTTAGGGTTCGAGCCCATGTCCTTCAAACTCCTACTAAACCATGCTGTACCTAGTGGATCACTTCCTTCTTCACGATGCTACCTTCATGGAGGGGAACTAAGAGATAGATCAATATCAACACAACTCTAGATTATCAGTGCGGACCCATGTGACCTCCTCCCTCCCATGAGATTTCAGTGACATGACCACATCAAATCCTTCCCCATGAGACGAAGGAGATCTCTAGGCCTCAACGACGAACTACCTCTTCCAGATAGCAATGCAGTGGACGATCTAGGCATCCCACTAGCTCTCCCTCTGGACATCTTAATATACTCAGGTTCTTTCATTCGGCCTTGGATGATAGGAGAGATTGTTAAGTTTTGGTACCTTGGGAAGTGGTCCCCTAGTGTTATTGATGTGCCTAACACTAAAGGGGGAAAAGTACCCCTCCCTTACTTAACTTGATGTTATAAAGTCAAAGTGACTTTATGAGCTCATTAAATGCTAAAATGACTTAGGGAACTTAAGTGAAGAGGGAGATTTAATCTCCACCTTTGATCTTGGAAAGCTAAGATCTAATCTTAGCCTTTGATCCTTAGGTCAAGCATATGAGAAGACTTAAAGCCAAAGAAGAGGAAGAGGGGGGCGCATTGTTCAATTCAGAGAGTGAGGAGAAGAGGAGAAGAAAGGGCGCAAGGAGATGGAAGGAAGGGCACACTTGTTTAGGTGCACTTGCTGTGGGAGGGTGCGGATTCCAAGGAAAGGGAAGTGCATTCATTGTGTTGTGCTGCTTGCTAATCCCCACGAGAGCTGTCTGCTTAATGCTGAAAGGACAGCGCTGTTGTTGAGGAAACAGGGGCTCGATTTTCTAGTAAGCTGCTGGCTCGAATTCAAGGGAATATTGGGCTGCTAATTTGAGATAAGTTGGCTGTTATTTAAGCTCAGTTTCTCTGCTGTAATAATTCCTTAAAAGCTCCTGAATAAATTTCTTTTCACTGGTTTTCCCCTTGGGGGTTTTTCCAGGGTCATGTTGACCAAAAATATTGTGTAAAAGTTCTGTGGTTTACATGTTTAAATTCTCAGCATTTACGTGGTAAAGATCTGGAGGGTAGTTCATGTTTTAATAACTGTTGAAAGAGTAATTTGGGACAGCAAACTTTTCTTAATCTTACCTTACAACAGCAGCATTAAATGGGCATGAAATCAGTACTCAAGGCAGCCTTTAAACAGTTCTAAAACAGACCTGTTATTAATTGCCTAAAGTACCTCGAAAATCTTCATGGTATCAGAGCCTAAGGGCACAAGAGAGCTGGTTTCAGTTACAAACAGTGGACTGAATTTTAACTCACCTTCAACATATTTCTTTAGTCATTTAAACATCAGTTGGTAGCCATGTCAGTTGGAGGGTTGAGGGTGGAGGCTAGGCTAGCAGGAGCCGTAAATTGGTCTCCATGGAAGGCTAGGATATTTTTGATCTTGGAGGAGGGTGAGATATGGGATATTGTGGAGACTCCCGTGGTTCCTCCTACAAATGTAGTGCTCTTGGCAGAGTTTAGGAAGAGAAACATCAAGGCCAAGAGGACTATTCTAGATGCAGTCAAAGACCATATAATTCCTCATGTGTCTAGTAAGGACTTTGCATTTCAGATGTTGCAGTCCTTGTGTGCTCTTTACTAGAGCCCAAACCAAAACTGGAAGATGGTGCTCTAGGAGAAATTGAGGGGCACTAAGATGACTAAGACTGATTCGGTCGCTTCATTCCTCACGAGGTTTTCATAGATACGTGATGGGTTGGCAACTGTGGGGGAGGTAGTGGATCCAATAGAGTTGGTGAGGACAACCTTAAATGGCTTCTCCAAACCATGGGAGTCCTTTGTACAAGGCATTGTAGCCAGAGAGCATATTCTTAGTTGGGCGAGGCTATGGGATGTCTTTGTTCAGGAGGAATTTAAGATTGGCTCAGGATCTTCTAGTCAGCAGCGTGTTGGGGATGATGGTGAGGATCTTGCTTTTTCTGCAAAGGGCAAGAAGAAGACCAAGAAGGGTCCCAAGGATGGGGCCAAGCAACAACAGAAAGAAGGTGAGCAGAAGAGGGATATGAGCATAGTTAAATGGTTCGCTTGTCAGAAGATGGGGCACTATGCTAAACAATGTCCCAATAGGAAGAAGAAGTAGGGTGGTACAGTAGCATCAATTGAGGTGGATGAGTTCTTCTCTCAGTTTGAGCAGGAGTTTTCCTTGCTTGTCAGTTGGTTTACAGTTGAGACACCATCCAGTATATGGTACATAGATAGTGGAGCATCCAGTCATATGTCTGGTGTTAGAGAGCACTTTACTGATCTCATAGAGTTAGGGGTAAATTTGGAGATAGTGCTTGGTATTAACACCATAGTTAGGGCGGCTGGGCGTGGCACAATTTCCTTTTAGAGGGAGTTGAGGCCACCCATGGTGTTCATGGATGTCTTGTATGTCCCCGGGTTGAAGAAGAAATTGATATCAGTTTCCACCATTGAGGATGGGGGTTTTGAGGTGTCTTTCTGAGATGGACAAGTCCTCATTCACCCTAAGGGGTCCAGTATCACATCAACTAGAGTGATTGGGACTCATGAGGGGGAATTGTACCGACTCATCTTTCAACCATTACATGCTTTGGCTAGTAGCAACAACAACAATCAGTTGTGTGAGCTGTAGCATTCGAGGATGGCTCACTTGCATCATGGAGCTCTGAGGGTGTTGAGGGAGATTGTGTCAGGGTTGCCACAATTCAACATTGAGCATCGGGAGGTTTGTAGTGGGTGTGCTCTTGGGAAGTACACCAAGACTGTCTTTCCTAGTAGTGACAGTAGATCACTTTGGCTACTTGATTTGGTACACTCTGATGTCTGACCTGATGGACACCTTCACATATTTTGGTGTTTGACTTTCTCTCATGTTCCTTCTGAGAAGAGGACAAAGTTGGATCCCCCAACAAAGAAGGGGGTCCTAGTTGGATACAACGAGGTCTCAATGGCATATCGGATCTACATACCAACACCGAGGAGAGTTGTTGCGAGAAGGGATGTTAGATTCGAGGAGGATAGAGCCTTCCGAAGATCTTGCGAGTTGAGAGACAGAGTTGAGGAGGTCCCATAGATACAAGATGATACATCACAGGGTACACAGCCACATGTGTCTAGTACACTGCATTCAGGGGTGATTGGTCCACCCGGTATAACTACGAGATCACAGGTGTTTGGTACTCAGAGCACAGGTGCACATGCTTCCGGATCTTAGACTTCTATAGTGAGATCTATGGATGAGATCGAGGGGCATGAGGGTATTGCTCCAAAGGAGGTTACTTCAGGGAAGAAGAAATCGAGATAGTTTCAGGAGACCATGAAGGAAGCTAAGGAGTATGTTGGTGAGCCCAAGAAGCTTGTAAGAGAGAGTAGAGCATCAAAGGTTTAGTACCTACTTGGCCATGGTGACTAGCATCACAGATTCCGAGCCCACTATTTTTGAGGAGGCAGTAGATGAATAGGTCTGGAGAGATGCCATGCAGGAGGAGTATGATTCCATTATGTAGAATGATGTGTGGGAGGTGGTGCCTAGACTAGAGGGGTAGTCAATGGTGACTTCTAGGAGGTTGTACAAGATTAAGTATGCTGCAGATGGCAACATTGAGAAACACAAGGCTTGATTTGTAGTGAGAGGATTCTCTCAGGTTGAGGGGATTGACTATGATGAGACATTTGCACCAGTTGCGAGATATACTTCCATTAGGAGTATCATGGCCATTGCAACAGAGATGGGTTTGGAAGATCCATCAGATGGATTTTAAGACAACATTTTTGAATGGTCTTATAGAGGAGGAGGTATACATTGAGCAACCATAGAGGTTCGAGGTGTTTGGGAGAGAGTCCCAAGTGTGCCTTTTGAAAAAGGCACTGTATGGTTTGAAGCAAGCTCCATGAACTTGGTATTCTATGATTGACTCTTACTTGCAACAAATGGGCTTTGAGAAGAGTGAGGCGGATCCAAATCTCTATCACATTGTTTGTGAAGAGGATACTTTCATTCTTATTCTATATGTTGAAGATTTGTTTATCACTAAAGGGGAGGAGCTCATAATTGGTTGCAATAAGGGTCATGCTTTAGAATTTGAGATGAAGGACATAGGATTGTTGCATTATTTCTTGGGGATGGAGGTTTGGCAGGAGGATGGGCACGTCCTTCTGGGACAGGGGAAGTATGTAGTGGATATTCTGAGCAGATTTTAGATGGAAGATTGTAGACCCATGTCGACACCTATGGTCACCAACGGTAGGAAGCTTACTTCTTTTGAGTCCGAGTTGGTGGATGCCACGAGATATCGTCAGTTGATTAGTTCATTGATGTATCTGGTCAACACTAGACCAGATATTTGTTTTGCTGTGAACACTCTCAGTGAGTATATGGTGGAGCCTAGGAGAGTGCACTGGATAGCAACAAAACATGTTTTGAGGTACATAGCAGGGTCAATGGAGTATGGTTTGGACTACGTAAGAGGTGATGGGGTCATGTTGATTGGCTATACAAACTCAGACTGGGCAGGATGTGTAGTTGACAGGAAGAACACTTTATGGTTATGTTTCGGGTTGGGATCAACAGAAGTCAGTGACATTGAGTTCTGCTGAGGCAAAGTATATTGCAGCTAGTCAGGCCAACTGCGAGGCTATTTGGATTCGCAAGTTATTGGTTGGTCTATTTGGTCATGAATTGAGGCACACAATTATTCACTGTGATAACCAAAGTTGCATCAAGCTCTCTGAGAATCCAGTCTTTCACGACAGGTCAAAGCACATAGAGATCAGAAACCACTTCATCCGTGATTGGGTTCAGAGAGGAGCAATTCAACTTGAGTACATATCTACTGATGAGCAGATTGCTGACATTCTCACGAAGTCTTTGCCAAGGGGAAAGCATGTCTATTTCAGAGACAAGATGGCAGTGGTGAAGAATACTTTTCTCAGTAAGAGGGAGTGTTAAGTTTTGGTACCTTGGGAAGTGGTCCCCTAGTGTTATGGATGTGCCTAACACTAAACTGGGAAAAGTACCCCTCTCTTACTTAACTTTATGTTCTAAAGTCAAAGTGACTTTATGAGCTCATTAAATGCTAAAGTGACTTATGGAACTTAAGTGAAGGGAGAGATTTAATCTCCACCCTTGATCTTGGAAAGCTAAGATCTAATCTTAGCGTTTGATCCCTAGCTCAAGCATATGAGAAGACTTAAAGCAAAAGAAGAGGAAGAGGGGGGTGCATTGTTCACTTGAGAGAGTGAGGAGAAGAGGAGAAGAAACGGCGCAAGGAGAAGGAAGGAAGGGCGCACTTGCTGTAGAAGGAGGGTGCAGATTCCAAGGAAAGGGCAGTGCATTCATTGTGTTGTGCTGGGTGCTAATCCCCACGAGAGCTGTCTGCTTGATGCTGAAAGGACAGCGCTGTTGTTGAAGAAAAAGGGGCATGATTTTCTAGGAAGCTGCTGGCTTGAATTTCAAAGGAATATGGGGCTGCTAACTTGAGATAAGTTGGCTGTTATTTAAGCTCAGTTTCTCTGCTGTAATAATTCCTTAAAAGCTCCTGAATAAATTTCTCTTCAAGGGTTTTTCCAGGGTCATGTTGACCAAAAATATTGTGTAAAATTTCTGTGGTTTGCATGTTTAAATTATCAGCATTTAAGTGGTAAAGATCTGGAGGGTATTTCATGTTTTAATAACTGTTGAAAGAGTAATTTGGGACAGCAAACTTTTCTTAATCTTACCTTACAACAGCAGCATTAAATGATCATGAAATCAGTACTCAAGGCAGCCTTGAAACAGTTCTAAAACAGACCTGTTATTAACTGCCGAAAGTACCTCGAAAATCTTCAGAGATGGGTCTATTCCATGACAGACATATCTCAGCAGCTCCCCAATACACCTTTTCTCAACAAGCTTTTCAGTTTAACTTGGGCTTTGCTTCAGAGCTTCTACCATGCCTTTTCTTTTGGTTGTTCATCCTAATTCTCTCTTGGTTTTGTTCTTTCACAATGATCTTTCCTTGCTGCATTTTGTAGTGTCATAGCTTCTACCGTTATTTTTATGTTTTGTTATTCACTCTGATTCTCTCTTGGTTGCATTCTTTCACAATGAGCTTTCCTTTCAGCGATCTATCTATCTATCTATCCTTATTTCTTTCTATATGATTTATAAATATTTATTCATCGTGAACTTGAAAGAGATGGTGGAAAAGAGGCATGAGGGTGATCTTGGAAATGGAATGGTAAGGATAAAAACTGGGTATGTTGATGCAGGGAGGTATTGCAGAAGATTACGGTGGTGGGAGGTTAACAGAATGGAAGTTTACAGGGAAAATTGTTTCTCACGTAGCAGAAAAGGGTGCCCTGATGTCACTTGTAGCACTCTACAAGGGGTTGCTACCAGGATCTAGTGATTCCATCACTTACCCATGGGCCATAAGGGAAACAAATGATAATTAATATGGAAGAGTATAGGAAGAGGCAAATAAATTGAGTACATAGTGCCTCTTTATAACAGTCACGACTAATTACTGACTTTATAATAAGTAGTACACAGATAATAAATGTGTTTGTGTTATAATAAGTTAAAAAGCAACATCTCTTCTGTTAACAATGGGAAGCAGCTTCTCATTTGAATTCTGTTCTTTTCAACTGTATGCTTCAACTTCATTCCCCACAATTTGATGATAGTATTTATATTTGGTATTTTTAGATCTAGATTTCTCATTAGCGTCCTGGGCCTCAATGTCCATTAGAGATTCAACATTCTTGTATATGAATATACTAAGAGTATGTTGCACAGAGTTTCTGGAACAGCTGGAAGGTATTCACAAATTTCTAGGAGATGGGCAGACAGGGATGACAAATATTAAAGATTATACTAAAATTAAAAGCAACGATTCTAGTATATCAGACTATGATGCAATTCAATATAAGTAGAAATTATTAAATAATAGATCTGAATGACCTTATCTGCGTGGATATTAAAACCTTGGAAAAAATGAGTAGATATAGGGTCCCATAACCTACTAAACATGGTAATCAACACTGTTGTTGAGACTATTCCCTATTACAAAAGCATACTACATAATATACAACTATGCATTGTGTAGATAATGTTTGTCATGCCTGAATGAAGAACTATTCCATGAATATTTTTCTTGGAGAACCTGTACCCCATGGGTGCCAGTTTGGATAGGGGGTGTCCAAACATCCCAAAATCATCAATGGGTGTCTCCCAGGTCCCAGACCTCGCCATTTTTGGTGAGAAATTTTAAATTTCTAGGGGACACATCCTCAGGGACACCCCCTTCCGAATGGGGACTTCACCTTGCAGTCCCCAAGTTTGCAGGGACATGTAAATTTAGGAGACGCTTCCTCCAGGGGTGGCAACAGTTTGCCATGTGACAGTGTGTAAAGTAATGCCTTTAAGTGACATATTGTCTGCATTAAATTTCCTTGACACAGATACTCATCTCAGAAACATAAGTGCAGTTTTCTATTCTCATTACTCTTATCCAAGCCAGTCAAATTGGTTGTGGTTAAATAGTAGTATATCTGCTTTCGTTGGGGAGATACAAAATTCAGAAACCCATCAAGACATAAAAAACTTGCGATAATATGGCCAGAGTCATAAATTGCCGTCCCTGTCACCAAAAGGGGGTTTATTTGAAGAAAACTCTTATCCAAGTTTATAGCATGGCAACTCAATGTAGTTATTGTGTAATAAATACATATATTGCTAGCATATTTGGCAATAATTATAAGATGAAATTTGGGAAATTCCTAAATTGACAATTAGGTTTGCTACAATGAAGTTGTTGCCAGTCTATGAAAGCATGTTAATTTCTAAAACTCAGCAACACAAATTTAAAGCTAATAATTTTGTTTACCCAGAAATTGTTTACTGCTGATATAACTTCTAAAAAATTATGCAAAAAATTTACAGCTGAGTTCTAATACATTTGCACAGCGGAATTAACCAAGAAACCAAGCACAAAAAATATAGACACCAGAAATACCCTGGAAACCCCAGTGTGGGGAAAACCAACAAAGGAGGGGCTTTATTGGCTTCAGAGGAATCATTACAACAGCAAGTAAATTCAGAAATTTCTTACAGCAAATTTATGCCCTCCTTTTTGGTTGTATGGCCTGCTCTTCCCAGCAAGTATGGCCTGTACGGCCTGCTCAAATCGGCCCATTACGGCCTGTACAGCTTGAGTAGATTCGGTCCTCTGCTAGTGTGCTGTATGGCCTGTACGACTCTCTCTCCTCGCTGTTTACGGCCTGCACTCGGCCTGTTTGTTTGCTGCTGTTGTGCTTGCTGGACGGCCTGCTCCTTCTCTACAGAATCAGCCCAGCCAAAGCACCCCTCTCTCTCAGCTGTTCACTTGCCCTCTTCCTCAGCCAAGCACCCTCCTTCTCTTGCTCAAATGAGTGTGTGTTATGTCCTTCACCCTCAGCCTCCTTTTATCACTCGTAACTCACTTTTTCCATTAGTCTTCTAGAAGCCTCAAGAAATTCACTTTAAGTGAATTATTAATTTCCAAAGTCAAGCACTTTAGAAATCTGAGTGAAATGTCAATAAAAATCATTTAAATGATTTTTATACTTCTCCTAAGTTAAAACTTAGGTTAAATTAATAGATGATCTTGGTATTTAATTTAGTGTCTTTAAGCATGCCTGGACACCCAGGCCAATGCTTAGACACCTTTTGAGCTACAAAATTAACAAAGCAATGGGTGATATATAACCAAATTTACTCTTTGATAATTGAAACTGTTTTGTGCTTGTAGCACCATCATAAATATGTTTGGCACATTCATAAACTTTTTATGTTTAGTTCTATGTTTCACTGCCTTTCTAAATGCAATTGTACTATACAGCATCTTGGTCAAGGGTTTGGTCCTTGCATAGTTAGGTAGCTGTTGTGTTTGGTGATGACTTGAGGCATTGCTATGCTGCCCTTCCCGATTTGCTACGTTTTGATAAAAATATAAATGATCTAGTAGATAAGTCAAATTTGTCTACTGCCAGTTCTCTTGATCCTTTGTTTTCCTTATTTGTTTTGCTTGCGCCTTATTGCCTGCTCAACTGTTTTCTAGGATCCCAGCATAAAAGAATTAGCAGAGCAGATAGCCAAGGATCCGTCATTCAATCAGATGGCGGAGCAGCTTCAACAGAGCGTGCAGCATGCAGGGCAAGATGGTATTCCACAGCTGGATACCCAGCAGTATTTTTCTACAATGCAACAGGTTATGCAGAACCCTCAGTTCATGACCATGGCAGAACGGCTTGGTAATGCTCTCATGCAGGTATGGATACTGTGCAGTATGTATGCGGTATGAAACTTAATCGTGACTGAGCTTCTCTAATTGTAACCATCATGATATTTTTAATGACTGACATATATTTTAACTACATAATTTTGCAGGATCCATCCATGTCCAGTATGTTAGAGAATCTTTCAAATCCTGCTCACAAAGAACAGTTGGAGGAGCGCATGGCAAGCATCAGGGAGGATGAATCTTTGAAGCCTATCCTTGAGGAGATTGAATCTGGGGGTCCAGCAGCAATGATGAAGTAGGACAATCTTTTCTTTAGAGTGTTTATATAAGATGTTAGATATTGTATGAAGTGTACAATGAATGCTAGATATAAGATAAGATAAATTTATTAATGTCCAATGAATGCTAGAGAAAAAGATAAAATTTTATTAATGTCCAACAAATGCTAGAAAAAAGGTATTTGACCGTTTATTTGTTGACTCATTTTTGCTGATATGTGCCTCTTGTTTACAGGTACTGGAATGATCCAGCAGTTCTGACCAAGTTAGGCCAGGCAATGGGTGTTGGAATTTCTGGTGATACCCCTGCCTCCAATGAGGGAACTGGTGCAGATGAAGCGGAAGAGGATAATGGGGATGATGATGATGATGAGCTCACTGTTCATCACACTGCAAGTGCTGGTGATGTACAGGTATGCCTTTTCTTTAAAGACTACTTCATTTGTGCCGTGAAATGGTTTTCATACCGAATATGAAAGACTTGCCTTTTGTGAATTGTAAGTTGTTAGGAACAACCCAGAAAGAGAAAATGTGCAGTGAATAGGAAAGAGTTGTCATGTTCAGTGGAAGTTCTAGATTTTGGTTCTAGCTATAGATATGTGTTGATAGATAGGTGACGAGCAATTGACCTGCAGGAAAGCTTGGCAGCACAGCTTGTTGTTATATGCAGAGTATCAGTCATAACATTTAGTGATGCTGCATGAAAAATCCGGAAATTTCCAATGTATAGCTGTGTTCTTGCACTTGGTCAGCAGGTACTGTAGCCAAGTTCTGTGTTTAGGTTAGGACTCTTCTCAGTCTGAACTGGATTTCTCATAGTTCCTTGAGAAAAAATGCCATACAAGTTTTGTGGAAAGCCAGCCAAATCTTGGTGTTCCTCTCACTGAAAACCATAAAATATCATGATAGGTGAAATGATAGAACAATAGAACACAATTTTTTTTTGGAAATTAAGAAACTGCAATATTTCATAAAATTAAAAATAGGGACTTTCTAAAATAGACATATCGATATGAAGTTTGAACACCATCAATTGTGAGGGTTTCTAAAGTAGATCTCTCAAATTCTTGTGTTTTGTACATGGCTTAAAATCTGGAATTGATAAGTGGGGTACATGACTTAAAAGGTTCATTGGAGTATTTGGATGCTAAATACTCCAATGAACCTTTTAAGCCATGTACCCCAATGAACCTTGTGTTTTGTACATGGCTTAAAGTAGATTTTCTAAAGATGCTATTTGAAGATAAATTCCAGATTTTGAATCAACTTCTGAAATGCCCCAACAAAGATGAAACAATGCTCAAACTAGGGGAAAATAGGTGGGATGTCCTAAGCACAAGGGTGAGACTCTAAGGGAAACTCTAGGCAAGCCACCTTTGTCACCTCAATTACTTTGCCTTTCTCACTTTAGACTATGGATGGTCCTAGTCAAGGGGGGCCTGCCTAATGTCAACTAAGCTCAATGTGTTATAGTGTGAAATGGGAGCAAGCAAGAGCTTAGTGTTATTATTATCTGATTTAATGTATATGATTAATGTCTTTAACTTCACTCCTAAATCAGATTCCCARTTAGCCTTAAAGATTAACCAATGCAACACAARGTTAAATAAAAGCAAATTGATTTAAGATTATGCTATGAAATTCAAAACRCTTGCTTAAAAGAAGTAGGCTTTCATCTAGCAAATCTGTTAGTTTTCTTAAGCCCAGATCTGATCTCTAATTCCAATAAAAACAATTTATACCAAGATGCATGCACGGAAAACGATAAATTCCAGATCTGATTTTTTGTGAACAGAAATAAACTGAGCTTATTAACAGCACATGCATAGCGGACAATAAGAACCAATCACAAAATTTGACACAGAATTTTGGGTAAATACCTTTGGAAAAATCTCGAATGGAAAACCAACTAATTGGAGATTTTATTGATTCAGCCCACAAAGAAGAAATCTGGAAAATTTATTACAGCAATTAATGAACCTGTACTAGCTCAGAAATCTGGAAAATCTCAGCACAGAAATCTGCCTTGGAATTCGTGCACAAACAGCAATGTGCCCTGCCTCGATTTTTGTGCATATCAGGCTTGAAACTATGCCCAGCCTGCCTCGATTTGCGTGCTGGCTGCCTGTACTTATCCCTGCCTCAATTTGTATGCTGTCTGCCTTGGGATTTGTGCCCTTGCTGCCTCTTGATTTTTTCTCAGCGGTTCTCTCTTCCTTTCCTCTTCAGCGTTCTCAATCTTCTCTCCCACCAAATCGAATTCCCCTCTCAGCATTTTTTTACCCTTATATCTCCAACCTCGTAATCTTCACCTCAATCTATAGATGAGATCGACTTAGATCAACGGTTACGATATAATCTAAAGTTCACTTTAATTAACTTTATGAACTTTAGCTAAGCCAACATTAATTAATAATTAATTAATGTGCTTTTTATAAAAGTCACTTTATAAAAATAAAGTAAGCTTGAGAAAATTGTCGATGTCAAATTTTCACATGCATTCTATGTGACTAATTTTCAGATCTGAATATTGCTTCCTAGTGAGCTAATAGTGAAGCCCTAGCTGTTATCACTGAACAATTTTACACTGAAAATTTTGACTGAAATTATATGCAGCGGAAAAACAAAGGATTAGAGATGAATCATCAACACAATTGAGACACAAATTTCTGGTCTGTAAATTTTATTAAAGTTAGAAAATCTGAGGGCAAAACCATCCCTCCCGGTCAACATACTTTGACCAAATCTGAGGACAACCTTGTCCTCCTCAAAACCAGAAAAATCTGCAAAATACCTGGAAAAGTTTGCTTGCAAATCTGCTCAGCTGCCGCCACTCTACGACCTGCTGACATCAGCCTGTACGACCTATTGTACCTGCTCAAAATCAAACACATGCATCTTGTGTAACCCTCCACAAGTGCGACTGTCTTGTACAAATTGTTTTACCCACACGTGCGAGCTGTCTCTTCACACATGTGACTCCCTACACACATGCGGATTCTCTAGCTCCTCATACGTGTGACCTTTCTCCTCTCTATTCACACATGTGGAGTCTTCCTTGGTTGAAGCAGAAGCGTTCCTTGGTTGAAAAACAAAGTCAAAAATCCTCCAAGAAACCCTAAGCCATATTACCACAATTGCAGAATTTTCCCTTGCTGAAATTTCCAAGCTCCTAGCACAAGTGCACTCTCACTTATGCTAAGTCCATCATGCATAATGATCAAATGTCACAATGACATCTCTCTTTTATATAGAAGTCCAATGAGTGAGTTTAGGATCCTTTCCTAAACTCAACAATTAATTAGAATATTTTATTCTCCTTTTGTGGGTGTGGCACCCCATCACAAACCCACAAAGCCCATCAACTTGCCCATGAGGCCCTAACATCATTTAGGGGCCAAATTCACTAAAAGGAAAGTCTAAATTGGTGCCAACAAATATTCCCACATTCGTGGCACCTTGGCCTCTAGTGGGAATACCTCCTAAAGCTACAAAATCAACACTCTCTCAGCGAGGGAGGTATCCCATCCACCATCATCTGGATGCACCTTTGTCTCCCACACTAGGAGTAACTTTGTCTCTTGTATTGGATTTGGCATGGCTGCACTCCAATCCTTCTGATTGTTTTCTCCCTCTGTGATCGAGGCAAATCCCATACTCCAGTCCTCCTTACCCACTACCTCCTCTGTCACTATAGCAAAACCTGCTGAAATAAATGGATCCTCCATGGAGGTCTCACATGCCCTAGAAGCCTCCTGTTTGGCCTCCTCAACCCAGGACACCTGTCTATTAGTCCTGGAAGATGTCTCTCTCCCACATGAGCCTGAGAGAGAACTCCCTCTGAATGACTAGTTCTCCCTCTTAGCCAACTGACTTTCTCTAAGATCAGGCTCACTCTGACTCCGCATACTCTCTTTGATGTTCTACCATGAAGGTTGCCATGGTTTCCTAATGCAGCAGGAAACAAAACTCTGTGGCCTTGAGTACCACAGAGGCAGAGTATATAGCATCGAGTGTTCGATGCAATGTGGCTTCACAAAGCTTCTGACAGATTTACTTGACCGTGAGATGGATCCTATGATGATAACCAAGAGCCGTGTGTAAAGCTCCTTGAGAACCTAGTATTTCCTGATGGATCGAAACATGATGAGATGAAATATCTTGATATCAGAGATATGATGTAGAGGAAAATCGTACACATGCAGTACCTTCCTACACATGAGTAGATTGCAGACATCTTCACCAAACTAACTTGGTGAAGAATGGCTCCCTAGTTGAGAGGGAGTGTTGATGACTCCAACCAAGACAAAAGACAAAATTCAAAGTACATCCGTGTGAGACTTGGCATGATTAAGAATGCCTCCCTAGCTGAGAGGGAGTGTTGATGATTACAGCTATGTGAGACACTCTCCAACTTACAAACCGGTGAGATGTGGATCATTGTAGCTATGTGAGTCTTTCTCCAGCTTACAAACCTGAGAGAAAGCCCCTAAGAAGGGTACGTGGTTCCTACCTGAGACAGAGATGGAACGTAGAGATGACCTCCTCCATTTAGAGAGTTGAGAAGAACTCCAGATGATTATCCAGTGGGAAAGGTGATTTGTTCAGTTAGACATGCCTGTGGCTGAGCACAAGGTGAATGTTTGAAATCCCAAAGTGCTGGGTGCATCGTCATGTGAACATAAATGAAGATGATGTATTAGCCTCCTTTGAGCAACATAGTTGATGAGAAACTCCAGATGATTCTCTTGTGTGAGTCAGTGGGAAAGAAGATCTGTAGAGTGGACGTGCTTGTGGACGAGCACAGGTGAACGTGTGAAGATTTGGTTCTTGTGTGTAATGTAGTGAGCCAGAGATATGGACATCCTTATGGATGTGCCCCT
>SNQJ01S0018049.1:23162-59581 GCA_010110895.2 Picea sitchensis | reverse complement strand
ATGACCTTTCATAGACCCACCCAGTGTCAACCCATCTTAAAGGGAGATCAACTTACTAGGGCATCATGTCACCCTTCCAGGTATGAACAAGTTAAAGAGCATAATTTCCAAGCAAACGTTATGCAATGAAGGAGAATTCAATGCAACATATTCAAGTGATTCAATAATCACAGTGATACATACCATGATACCCAAACTCATTACCTCATGGAGCAAGACTTACTACTACTTCAAGACCAGACTGGTGGGATGGATACTGCTACTGTTGATAAATGGGCTGCACTGAAGAAAAGAGGGGCCCTTCGGGGCCATGCTCAATTCATCCGACTCTCAACACTCCATGTCTAGGACCTATGGGCCTCGAGACATGATCTCCTTAGTTATCCCTAAGGTAGCGGATAACAATGACAATTATGATAGATTTCTCCTACACATTCATGCCAACTTTATGATAAATTCCTCTTACACAATGATGCAATAGTTATGACATTCCTTTCATGGAAGGATGTGTAAGAGCTATTTCTAGGAGAGATTCCTTGGGATGTGAGGTGCCACCTTTGAGGCTATTATTAGCAACTGATTTTGTCACCACCCTTCCCTTTGGTAAGTTTGACTAGGTGAGGATGGGTGCACTAGTTAGGGATTTTCATTCTTGGATTTGACTATGTTCTAGCTTGGTTGGCTAGAACATAGTCCATTATACTTAAATTATTTTTTTGGGGGAGACAAGTGAAGTTTCCAAAATTAAGGTACCAAGAGTGATGATTAAGGAGCAACAAGCAGTTAGGTTCACCAAGTTGGAGAAACTATCTGCCATAGGCTTAAATGGGACCAACTCTATCTACTGAAGCTCTATGTAGACCCACAATGTCATGGTCGACTCTTGCTGGCAAAGAACATGCTTGGATCAATACATGTAAGGTTGGTCTTTTGGGTAGAGTGTTAAACATTCCCAAAATGATGACATCCCCAAATYGTGGGAAATACTTGGGTAGAGGTCAAGKTAGGGATCCCCATTTGAGTGAAGTGCCAGGCTCGAGGAAGCTAGAGGAAAGTAGAGTAATACAATCAATGRACATTGAGCAATGGAAGTGTTTGGATCACTCTAAAATGCTTAAATACTAACAAAATAAAGGATATAAATGACAACACGAGGAAAGAAAAAGCATGATGAATTTGAACTGTAATGAAAAATCCTAAGAGGAAGGGAACCACTACCTAGTATCAATAATGGAAATAGAAGTAGATGCAGGGAAGGAAGAAGAAACTTCCTTATTATCATCTATCATTGCGAAGGAGTTGATGCAAAGTTGGATGATGTCCTTGAATGAGTGCCCAAGTTTGAGAAGCCTTGACTAGGTGACCTGGGGAGGAACTTTGGAGTAATCCATCCAAGCTTGCCTAAAATCCAAGCCTAAGGAGAAGAATCTTGTGATGGATGTCTCACTAGATTTGGCCATGGGGGCAACCCTCCCTATGCCGTGAGTGTGGCTTTTTGACCTTATATATGTAAAATGTTTGTCAACATAGGTAGGAGTAGATGCATCGTCAATTACATTGTCAACCTCTAGAAGAGACATTGTATTTCATTACTTTGATATTGACGATGTATTTGTAGGCAATAATATTAAGCGATGAGAATGAAACTCACAATACAAATGACGATGTTTCGCTAGGCAGCAACATTTAGACAAGTTTAGAGGCATTTTAGCAACCCGTATGATTCAAAAGAAGGGTGCCCAAGGCAACGAGACATAGAGCACTATTTTACTGATCTTGACCCAAAACCCATTGAGTTAGTGGTATTAACACTAGTCAATTTTGCAGTTTGACACAAAACCCACTGAGTTTCAAAGGTTTTCTTTTGTAAGCTGTGAGTGGTCCTCTTGCGATCTATAAGTAGTGGTGTTTGCATATGGAATAAAATAAGATAAGATAAGATAATTTCATTAATGACCACGAATAGGTTAAACCGTTAATGGGACAACTAAGTATGTTTGTGTCTAGACTCTATACAAAGTGTCTTGTGATCTATAAGTAGTGTTTGCATATGGAATAAGATAAGATAAGATAAGATAATTTCATCAATGACCACAAATAGGTTAATGGGACAACTAAGTATGTTTGTATATATACAAAGTGTGAGCCCAAAGGTCGCTTCTAGAAAAGAAAATTAAAAGTTTATCTAATCTACAATATCTAAGATATGAAAACAAAATGCTAAGAGCAGAGTACAAAGTTGTGGTATAGATACAAAAGTATGTAGGCACTACTGAGAACTAGAACCTCGGGGAGAATGCCTCATATTTTGGTATTTATAAGGAAGCCTCCATGCACCCTAGATGATTTCCCAAGGACGAGGACGGGTGACACCCCACCCTAAGCTAGAGATATTGGTGTCTGTATCTCTCCTAATATTTGAGGCCAGAGGGAAAAACAATTGACATATGACTGATCGAAGGACCTAAAAGAGCTGGTATGCGATGTGTCTTTTCTATCTAGAAGATGCCTCCCATTTTGGAGATTTGGATGAAATCATCTGCTTGAGGGTGTCATGTGAGTCGTCTTGGGATCTGAGATGACATCTTTGCAGAGGTCTAGCTAGGTGAGTATGCATGTTATCTTGAGGTCTCATGGATCTAGCAGTTGCTATGGTGTTGCTGTCTTCCTACCTCTTGGTGCCCCTGTTTGTTGAGAGCATTGGAAAAATTGAAATAAACAATAATGTAATCATCTTGGAGGTGTGTGGTTTGGAAGGGGTTTGTTGGAGTAGGTGAGATTGGAGATCAAGGGCCTCCCTCGTGAAAAAAATGGTTCGGATACCTAAAGAAAATGGAGAGGGAGATCTGGCACTCTTTGAAAAGGCAGGAGAACTACCCTTTGATATCGTAAATGTGATGTTGGACATTGACCGAGATGGCAATAGTGATGTGGGAACACATATGTATTTGCAGACACACATATCCTAAAATATTTGCATAGTAGTTGTGTCCAACAATGTTATGGAGAAAATTGTGAGTTGATAAAAAAGGCAGGAGAACTACCCTTTGATCTTGTAAATGTGATGTTGGACATTGACTGAGATGGCAATAGTGATGTGGGAACACATATGTATTTGCAGACACGTATAACATAAAATATTTTCATAGTAGTTGTGTCCAACAATGTTATGGAGAGAATTGTGAGTTGATAACTTGATATCAGTGTTTTAAAAACTGGCAAACCGGAACCGGAACCGGAACCGGAACCGGAACCGGCCGGTTTAACCGGTTTGATGGCCGTCCGGTTCGAACCGGTCAATAAACTGAACCGGCCGGCTGGTTTATGAGACATTAAATACACCAAAAGCTTTGTGGATTTGAAAGCTAGCTAAAGGGTGTAAGCCCTAGGTTGATGTGATAACATTTTCCCTCACTCTAGTACTAACATTGCTAGTGGTTTCAATGTCATGCCTTGTGAGATCTCTTTGGATTTTGGTTGTTATATATGTAATGTCCTTGCAATTACAAATTGTCTTATTACAATGGCATAGACCTATGATGGGATTTTGTTCCACATTAATACTCTCCTTCCTCTCCACATGTATGTGTGTGTTGTATATATTCCCACATGGTTAATAATGGTGAGACAAAAGTGATTTGTGAGCATTCACCAAAAGCCTTTCTAATTAGGAAACTAGCTTTGAGTGGCAAATCCTTAAGTTGATGTGATAACATCCTCCCTCACTCTGGTAATAACATCTTTGATGGTTTCAGTGTCATGCCTCATGGTCCTTCTCTAGCTTGCAATTGTTATTTAAGTGATGTCATTGTAATTACAAGATATCTTACCACAATGGAATATCCGTATGATATTTTTCCATTCCAGGTTAAAATATATTTTTTTCGTTCTAAAGTTTCCTGTAACATACTCATTAGCAAGGGTTTCTTTTGATTGTTATTAGAGGAACGCTAACCCTTTAGCGTGATCATGGAATGAGTCAGAGATTGACCAAGTCCACGAATGGAAGAGTTGTGCTAAAGAGTTGTTCACCCAAGAAGTTGTAGGGTGTTCAGATTTGGTTGCTGTATCGGAGGTGCAGAATAACAGAGTCATCAGAGCAAGATGAACGTTACAGTGGACAATTTCGTCTGTGATCAGAGTGGCAAATTGGTGGTTTCTTGGACCACTAATATCCTAGTTGCTCAGTTTCAGTGTTGTGACCTGGTCATGCAGTCTTAAAGTTGAGTTGCACTAATACTTATCGTGCAACCTTGGCACACAGAACTTTGATGCCAAAACACAGTCCAACTTAGCCCAGGTGCACTGGTGTGGATGGACATCTCAGCAGATTGTCTTGTGCAAAAGCGCAACAATCACGACGGATTGTCTTTCTCTCTATCTCATCCTCTTCCCAAATATTGGACTATTATGTAATTTAAAGAACATGGAAAGAAGAGAAATAAATCATTTTGTATTCCCATAGGAGATTATTTATGCCCCGATTTGGGATTGTAAATGGGCTGATAGTTGGTTTAATGAGTTGATTAGCTATTGGCTGCACAACTCTTTATACTGTTCATAACTGATTGTACATTTTATCTTTCCGTTAATGAAAATTCAGAGTCGGGTTTGCTGCCCAACTTAATGCTTCAATGCATGTTTGATCTATGGATTCGTTTCTGTCGGAGTTACTAATCTGTTGTGCCATAAAATGAAGACTTACTGTTCTGAGTAGAACTCTTTGCAGCTTCTTTTGGTTGTGCTAATTCCGCAAGTGAACTACCCATTTGGATCATTATCTTGCTTGGTAGCTGTATGCCACTACATATATATTTGATTATTTCTCCCTATCAACTAACAAACTAACATTTGCTTATTCCTGAAGGAGATTACTAGCATTGATTATGCTGCAGTAAACAGCTGTATGTAATAGTTTCTGTTTATTTAGATTTTAGAACTTTTCCAAGGATTTGCCAGTCTGATATTTAGATGTTTTGCAACCAAATGATTTGATACCTGTGTGTGTATGTCTGTGCTGGATGTAATAGTTTCTGTTTATTTAGATTTTAGAACTTTTCCAAGGATTTGCCAGTCTGATATTTAGATGTTTTGCAACCAAATGATTTGATACCTGTGTGTGTATGTCTGTGCATGTGTGTTTTTCTGTCAGTGTCAAATGACATGGATATTGATAAGCAATGCTTATTTTACCACTGTTCTACTTCATCAGGTTTTCAATCTTCTAATAGACTTATCCCAGGCAGGCTCTTAACAAGCTTTCTTTGTTATTTTCAGGTGAAATGCGCTGAAATACTTCTTGAAGCAGGTGCAGCTGTTGATGCACTTGATAAGAACAAGAACACAGCTCTTCATTATGCAGCTGGCTACGGACGGAAAGAATGTGTAGAACTTCTTTTGAAGCATGGAGCAGCTGTGTAAGTTACATATGTGGAATGTTTGCTGTCTCTTTCCTGCCAGATATATGTGAGCAAACACCACATGTTTTGGTGTCTTGTACTCAACGTTTTGCTTCTTGCAGGACCCTTCAAAATTTGGATGGGAAGACACCTATTGATGTTGCCAAACTGAACTCTCAGGATGCAGTTTTGAAGCTGCTGGAGAAAGATGCATTTTTGTAGTCTCGAGGAATTCAAATTTGTTTATAATTGCTGTTATTCAATCAAAGTGTTTCTTGGCTGGATGGATTTCTTGGTTCACAAGTTTGCTGCATAGTCAAAAATTAAAATGACATTTGCAAGTGTTTCAGCATTTTAGTAGTTCAACTGGGCAGTTGCATTGATCTGCACCCAATGTGGATTAGGTTGGGCTCCTATATTCAAGTGTTCTTGTTATTACCTTATGCAAGGTTATAATGTATTTATTTATTATTATTGTATTTGTCTATGTTCTGCTTATCTTGGGAAGTTAAATTTTACTGCAAACAAAAAATAACATACAGTTTTTAAAATTAGAGGCCTTTGCCAAAATTGAATTATCTCTGTTTCTTCTGTGAATTCACAGTCTCTCTTTGCTTATGGTATGTGCATATGATTGCCCTTATTATTCAATAATGTTCTAATGTTTTTACCAGAATAAAATGCAGAGTGCTTGCTTTAAGAAAAAAAAGTTTCAGGGTATGAAGCTCCAACTTTTTTTTGGTTTATTGCTTTTATTAGCATCAAACCAAAATTGTGTCAGCAATTACTAATGTTAAAGGGTAAGTTTCAGGTCTTATACATTGCATCATGATCTACATGTTAATTACTTATTCAACCTTTTTCTCGAGATGCTTCAAAAACATACCTAAGAGACTGCTTTATTGCATAGGTGTGAGGTCTAGGTGGTAACTATTCTGCCAATATTGCTCAGGCCTTGCACCAAGCGTCATCAGTTTGAAACTCATGCCATTCATGTGGGGCAGACCACATCACTCATGTTGACATCACCAGTGAACCAACACCTCGTTTGGAGCATTTTCAACATTTCCTCCATCAAATAAATTAACTTTATATCTTGATTAAAATGTTGTCTTTATAGAATTCACTTTAGTTTATGTAACTTTTTTTGGGTTTTTACTTTACTCATATTCACTGCATGCACCTTTCGTTTTGGTAATCATGTTGTTATGTTGGTTTCATTATACTTTAAATAGCCTTGTTTCATATTAACATCTCCAAGTGATGTGAAATTTAGGTGACATTTAGATTGTTCTTTTTGATTGATAAAATTTTGTTTTAACAAGAATTTTGTGAAATATATGCATTATAGAATACATCTGGACCACTTCTTAAATAGGAAAGTTTAGATTCTTTTCCCTGGCGTATCTGGGTGAATCATTTACATCTAGCTGGTATAATTTTGTATAACACAAGTGACCTAGGTACAATTGGAATTGTGAGAGTTCAGCCGATTTGACTTGGAAAATATCAGATTGTGTATATTTCACAATTTCAAAGAGCTGGCAAAGGAATGTATCTTCTATTTAAAAATATATATTTTTGAAAGGATATTGCATATGAAATGGTCAAACTTGGTCATGAATTTAATTTACAAGGCGCACACATATATAGGTAGTTTGACTCGACCTCTACTTAAGTTCAGTCTTCAGTTAGTGTTGGCATTGTCTAGTTTAAAATTGGCAATGCTGTTTGAGTTGTTGATGCTGACTCTAGTCTTGGTTGATTGATGCGGTTGAAGTTTTTTTTGTGTTGGGACTGTCTAGTTTTAAATTGCCTTCAGTTAGCGTGGAGATTTGTTTAGTTTGAAATTGGCAATGATGTTGAATTGCCAATGTTGACTCTAGTCTTGGCTGATCCATATTATATGAGACTTCCTGCCTATAAATATTGTTTTCAGAGTTATATTCACTCTCACTCACTCTCTCGTGTCTATTGAATGAGATAGCTTTACATGATCTTTGGTAAACTTGGCATACAAAGCATTACATAACCTTTTCACGGACAAAGAATCTTTGTCCATGACAAGGTTATTTGCAATTCATTGTTTTACATACTTTACTGCACCTTTAAATTTATTAATTTATCAACACCTTCATTTCCAACTGGCGTCAAATTTCTCTGTTTGGGTGCTTCGATTAGTGAACTGGTAAGATAGTGTGTTTAATGTTCATGTGTGGAATGTTGGTCCACTTTAGTGTTTAATGCTCACTTTAGTCTGTGTTATGTTTGCTCACTTCAATATTTAATGCTTGTGGGAGTATAGGAAGAAGCATGGGTGGTTCGATTAGTGAAGGCACAAGATAGTGTTTTTAATGCTAGTGTGCAATGTTTGCCGACTTTAGTGTTTAATGCTTGTGTCTGTTGTGTTTGCTCACTTTAGTATTTAATAATCACGTGTACACAATTAGAGTATAGGGAGTATTACCCCCCTCACATTTAAGGGTAACTAGAGATTTTTGTCCCATGATCCACATCACAAACAACAGTTTCGATGATGACTTTTAGGATTCTCCTTAGATAGTGGCCCATATATTCCTTCTACTTTATGCTCAGCACACTCACATCAAATGATATGGTGCATGACACACGATGTACCTTGATCTGATGCTTCATATCATGTGTTAATGCTCAATGTTTTTGACATGAAAATATTGACCATTGGTTGAATTGGATGATGGATCATGATGCTTTGAATTTATACCTTTTGCCTTATTCCATCTTGGTGGTCATTATCATCTCCTAGTCAAATGTTGTCACTCTTGGGCAGAGTTGTACTACTATGGGGTTTTGTAGGAACGTGTCCATATCCCAATTCATACGTAACATGCTCCACCTTCCCATCTTTGTTATCCATTCTTTTGGGTTGGTTGTCATATGTCATCCATAAAGGTTCAGGCTTCATAATTCCTAAGTTATAATGTTGATGTAGCTTGACCTTTCCATCTCCGTTGCCCATTCTTTTGGGTTGATTGTCATATGTCATCCATAAAAGTGCATGCTTCATAATTCCATGAATTATAAGGTTGATGTAGCTTGATATATATATATATATAGAGAGAGAGAGCGAGAGAGCGAGAGAGCTAAAACACAAAAGGCAAGGAAAAACAAAGAAGAAATAAAAACAAAGTCAAGAACCATGAAAGAATAAAGAAGCACGAGCTTTACCTCCTCGCTAAGATGCCATCACTCCAAGTCCTATGCAATGAATGCATACCAAACAAAAATGCCTTGGCAAATGAAATTCAAAAGCCTAAAAATGTTGAATGAATAAAGAAAAAGACACATGGGCTTGGAAAGACACAATGTTGATGAAAGGGCAACACACTTGAGTCCTCCCTCGTACAAAGGCACTCATGATGATGGCTATCATCTATAACATTTCATGACTATACCACCACCCATGGAGTAAACCTGAAACCATGCCATATGCCATTACATATACTTCTTGATGGGTTTCTTGGGAAATATCCATTTTCTTGGGTATTGGCACACCTAATAGGGGTTAATAATGATTCTCCTATTCCTAGATTTGGCAAATTGAATAACTTTATGAGTTAGTGTGAAGTTTGAAAATGATACTTAATGTGATTATCTAGTGGAAGTTTGAAAATGATACTTGATGTGATCTATTTAGTGGAAGTTTGAAAATGTTACTTAATGTGATCTATCTAGTGGCTTTTACATTGACTTGACTAACTTCATATGCTATTTTTGACTCGTGTATTTGCTTTGGGGTTTGATGGATACATTGGACCACATGAGTCCCTCCTTGGACAATGTATTTCACATGGCTACCCATTTGGTTGAGCATTGGCCCTTTTGAGGACGTTGAGGGGCTACTAGCACATTTGATGGAGGTCGTCCCACTACTTGACAGTTCCACATATTTTGGAGGACGATGAGCCTTATGATGACATGGCTCTGTTATAGAGACACCTTAGCACCCATGGGGTATGATTTGACATCTTGATGATGGGATGTTGCACCTTTACATGATGATTTGACACCTTTTGATGGGACGTTGTGCCTTTACATGATGTGGCACCTTTTGATGAGATGTCACAACTTTTGGGGCATGATATGACACTTGGTGATGAAATGTTGCAACCCNGGATGTTGCACCTTTACATGATGATTTGACACCTTTTGATGGGACGTTGTGCCTTTACATGATGTGGCACCTTTTGATGAGATGTCACAACTTTTGGGGCATGATATGACACTTGGTGATGAAATGTTGCAACCCGCAATGTTTCACTTTCGGAGCCGCTACATTAGATGTGTGAGTGAGCCGCAGATGAATCCTGCATTTATGATGCTATTTTTTCTCTTGAACACATTTACTTCATTATGGAGTCATCGTTGGGGGTCTTAGTGACATCCATTTTTTGTATCATGGATATTTTATGTCTTGTTGGCTTATCCCTAGGGTTTGTGAGAGATAAATACATTATTTTATGTTTTTATGGCTTTTGATGGATGAGAAGAGTGTTCGATCTTTCATATAAATAAGAGAAGCACTTCTAACTTGTAAACCATTGTTAGATCTTGTGGAGAGTTATCACTACTTGTCTACTATAACTTCTTTATTTTTGATATGGATGGATAACTAGAGCACCTTCTTGAGGATGATTTTTAGTGGAGGACTTTGCAACTTATATGGATTTTCATTTTTAGGGTTTATGGATGAAAATAATTTCTTGAGTAAGTTGTCTCTTTAAATTTTGTTCACGATTATTAAGAGTAATTGTACTTCTCTAGTGGTGGTGGTGCATTCTCTTCATATTGTTCTTGGACTAATCATTTCCTTTCCTTTCCTTTCCTTTAAACCCTTGAAATATCTTAATGGAGTATCTTCCCTTGAATTGTTTTGAAGTTTTATCAGTTTTTTAGGGTGAAGTTAGGGTTTTGTTTAGCTTGCATTTAATTTTCAGCCATCAAAACTCCTAGATGTATAGTGTTTCTATGCATATTTTTTATATTTTTTTTATTTAAAATGTTAGGTTTTTTTTTTAGCATATTATTGACTTAAATCCTAGGTTTTCATGCATGTTTGTCCTAAAATCATTATATTGCATAAAGTTTGCCTTGATGCATGTTTGTCCTAAAATCATTTTATTGCATAAAGTTTGCCTTGCAGATTTATATTGCTGCATAATTAAGGTTAAAAGTCTTGTTTTGGTTTACAAGCCTTGTAATTTTCAGATTTAATAATTAATTAAACCCTGGATTTATTCATTATTTTAGTTTTGTTTTCTATCGGTTTATAACTTAATTTTGAGGGTTAAATTGTATTGCTGTTGTAACTTGTTTACTGCTGTAATTCGTTGTCATTAATGCAAGTTTTGCAAGAGTCATTGGTAATTTTCAGATTTTAGTGGTTTGAGGATTTTTTGCATGAGAATGTTACTTGATAAACCTCCTAAATCAGCCTTAGAACACTTAACCAAATCTGGAATTTACTTTGAATAACCACTTTATCCCTAACTTGTTTGACATATCTCATTGATGGTATTTTGGTATTTTGGGGAGATACTTAGGAGGCCTTAGACTTGATTGTGTTTTGTCTTAGAAGTCCTAAGTCTTACTAGGGAAGCCTTTCTTGTGTTGGATACAATCTTTCACTAAAAAGAGGAAAGTTGTTGTCTAGGTGATAGTGTTGACATCTTTTGATATTTCACTAGTCTTGGCATTTTGTGAAGGCTTTGCATTGATGTGCTAGATTGTGTGGTAACATGAAGCATGAGTGTTTCGATAAGTGAATGCATAAAATAAGTGTGTTTAACGTTCATGTGTGCAATTTGCCCACTTAAATATTTAATACCACAAAAGAGTATAGAAAACATGAGATACTGTTTAATGCTCGTGCACAAAATCAGAGTATAGCAAGCATGGGATAGTCTTTCAAGCTCATGTGCACAAAATTGTGCAGGAAGCATTGGATAGTGTTCAATGCTCATGCATGCTATGTTTTCTCACTTTAGTGTTGAATGCTCATGTGTGTTATGTTAGCCACTTTATATTGTAATGCTTATGTACACACGATCCAAAATTGTGTGTAGGAAGCATTGGATAGTGTTCAATGCTCATGCATGCTATTTTTCTCACTTTAGTGTTGAATGCTCGTGTGTGTTATGTTAGCCACTTTATAATGTAATGCTTATGTACACAAGATCCAAGTATAGGAAGCGTATGGATAAAAAAGTTCTTACAATTACTTGTTTCTGCAACCAATACATTTTCATAGGGTAGAAAATGAAAACAGTTACTCAAAAATGGTCAAGAACCTCTTAACAACATTCGAGCTCTTATTAATAAAGCATTATAATAGCCATATGAGATATCCATTCATGTATCTCATGATATGGTTCCAACTTTTAACAAACCACTTAACAACATATACAAATATATAATATTAAGTAAATGTTTGATAATGTGATTTATAATAATGAGTATAAAGTGTTTGATAATTTGATTTATAATAATCAATAAACTAAACATATAGTCATAAATGTTTGATACAGTTATGTATCAAAGTTGTTGTTGTCATTCATGTGGATCCCTTAATCCAAGCAAACATTGATGTTGCACACTATAAAAAGTGTAGTCATAAGAAAAGACAGAACTTGTTTTGGGTTTTAGTGACTATTAATCCAAAGTTGTTGTTTTTCATGTGGATCCCTTGATCCAAGCAAATATTGATGTCATATATTTTAAAATGTACTGCCATAAGAAAAGACAAAATCATGATATTGGTTGGCCTGTTGTACTAGATGCAAGTAGTGGTATGTTTGAGATTAATGTGTTACATAAAATTGGGGAGGATAAAGGTATAAATGCACATTTAAGGAACATGGGATGACAATGAATGCTTGTTGTGTATTTAAATTGTTGAAGATCATAGACAAGATATCAAAATTTTGTCCGTGGAATCTTTTGTAACCCATAGATACCCCCAAGTAGGGGAGCCATGTTGTAGCATTTGAGTCCTCTTTAGGTTAGAAACTAGCTCTTGGATCAGAGGGTTAAATTCTCAAATTTCCCCAACGTTGGTTGCACATTGTCACTTCAGTAGTGGATTTGTCTTGTAAGCTTTAAATTGTGAGAAATTTATTACTTACAAACAAATTAATTGGTAAGAATAATGTAGATTGGGGTGTTTACATTGGACACCTTTATCCTGCATTGCTGAAACATAAGGGTGAATTTGTATGGAAGTTATATAATATATTTTAAAGACTAATAAGTGTGGTAATTCTTGGCACTTAGAGAGTTTGTAGAAATATAAAAAACCCTAATGAGGGGTTGAGGCTTTTAGCTTTTTTGTGACATGATAAGCAAATGTGCTAGGCATTCACGATTCAATAGTTCAAGTCCATTCATCAACATAAAGGTTAGCTTTAGAGATTTTCAAAACATGCAAATAAATTCATTAGATAAAACTATATGATAGTAAATATCAATAATTATATATATTATGTTCATAATTCTTTAGGCATACTCAGAACAAGATTCAAGCATTCATCACAAAAATACATATTGATTGTAGATAACATAAATTGCATATAAATGTTCATGCGTTTCATACAACAACAATTACAAAGATATATTACAACTTGCTTTCTTATGACTGTGAAAACATGAGACTCTGTTCTAAGGCTATATAAATGAACTAGAAGAAACGAGTTGAAGGTACAAGAATATAGAGGAACATACCATGCAATGGAAAGGTGAATCCTTCAATATGGCTTCTTAGCCTTTGTTAGGGCCCTACCCTAACCCATTTACTTAGGATACTTTATGGATGTATGAGGCTACCTTCCTTGAATAAGACCCGTCAAATAGTTAGTTAATAATAGTCACTCATTGTAAAAAGGGTCATCTTCATCAATAAGGTCCAAATTAATTTTATGTGTAAATTGTTGTGGATATTCCACCTGAACAATTTGTTAGAATAGATCTTATACTATTTTGAAATCTTAGATTATGCAATTTATTTTTTGAGATTCTAGATTAGTTATTACTACCTTATTGCTAAGATTTATGAAAATAATTCAATACGAAAATGAAATAATGGACAAATATACATACCATTCACACAAATGAACACAAGATATATCATGAGAAACCCAATACAGGAGAAAACCTAGCTAGAAGGTGAGGCCTATGTTTTGCTATCTTTGCTTCAGTTATCAAATGCAAATACAAAGGAATGGGTATTCACTAAGGAGTTGCCTATAACACTGTGACAAGGCTACTAAAATATCTTCCTCCTCATTTGTTATGCTCTCAAAATACCACTCATGTTTTGCTCAACTATGATAGTCGTCTAGTGTTAAGGTTTTGACTCCCTCAACCCTCAATTAGTCATAAGGTTTGGATCTTGTAGTATCTTCTTGAAAGTTCACACATGGCTAGCCCCACACACTTGAGTAATGGGCGCTAATACGACGTGCACTCCTACCATGGTGGTCAACAAGGTAGGTCAACTTGCGGGAGGCATAAATTTCACATACAAACTCCGATTGAGGCGATTCTTGTATCGTTGGAAAGGTTTCAGTGTGTAGAATACTTTCAGAGGACTTTGATTGAGATGATTCTCACACCGTTGGAAAGGTATTGGTGTGTAGAACAATTTCAGGGGGATGTAGTGATTTTTCGACCAACAAGTTTCGTTTTATGCCTCAAAATGCCTCCAAAAGGTTTCAGGCCCCAATTTTCCAAACTGGGACTTGCCACTAACTTGTCATTGAAATGACCTTGCAAGTCGATTCCTCCATTTTTTTCCACCTAGAAAGCACTGTTGAGGCCACAACAACACCCTTTGAGCCCTCCCCCCCCCTACTAAAATTTGAAATCTAATGTCTATCCTATACCCTTTGAGCCTAATGTTTATTCTTTGTCTACCTTGAGGAATTTGGGGGGTTTGATTTTGATTGATGATTGTCTTGGATGAGTTTGTTCTTGGAGGATATTCTGAATGAATAACTTAGATTATGCATCCTCTTGCTTGCATGTTGTGTTTATTATATTCATCTCTATGCTTTCGCATGTTGATCATACTCTGACTTGAATTGCAAGATCGCTAATCCTTCCTTTGGGTTTGAGACTTGGCATATGCAATTTTTAGGTCATTTATCTACAACCACCCATGATTATGTTTTATAAGTATGTTGAAGGCAAATAATATAATGTTTATGGTGTATTGACAAGTGTCCTTTTAATCACATAATTGATCTCATCTTTTTGTGGTTGCAGGAGTGGGTTTGCAAGGTCAGTTTCTTCACATGATTGCTCCATCATTGAAATGCATATGGGGGAATCCCTTGATTGCATTCCTCTTTCCTAGACTTCTCCCCATGCAGATCTTGTTTGTCGTTTGAAGCCAACAATCAACATTATGGATTAAGCCTTGTCTTTCCCAAGCCTCAACTAGATTTGTTTCTATCACCATTGCATTGATGAAGTTGAAACCTTAATCATTTTCAAGAACATTAATCCTTACCAGGCTCTCCCTCATCGAGAAGCACAATCACCTTTGCTTACTATCGCCCCAAGGCTTGAATCTCGCAAGGCTATTAGATCCACCTTTCCGGCAATCCTATCTCGAGAGCTCATCATATTTACTCTATTGGGAATCCCCATTCAAAGTGTTGATTGTGCGTTGTCTTAATACTGGTTCGAAGCTCTAAGGCCGAAAGCCTATCTAGATCCCTTCATTTGTCTTGTCTCATTGGGTTGACTGAGTGAAGTCCCTTCGATTTTCCTGAGGTCTGAAATACTTAAGGTTCTTTTGATTGATCTCTACTAGTTTCTTCTTTCGGCCTCCCCTATCTCTAGAAACCTAGGGCCTATCGAGCTTCATGGATGTAGGTCTTTGTTGTGTCGTCGCCCAATGAATGCTCTCTATTTGTTGTAATCAGTCTCACACATTGCGGTCTAACATAAGAACCTATTCCTTGATATGATCGTATTACCTATCTTTGCGATCTTGGTAGGTCTGCTCTTTGAGATGTTGAACTTCACTAGGTTTACCCGTGTCATGCGCTTGGTTGGCGTCGATCTCCTTTTACCATTCGTCGCTATTTGTGATGTTCATTTGTTGCATGCCATGTCATCTTCTTACCTTGGTCACTTTCCATTTGTCGCATCTGAATCTGAGTATTCTTGATCACCATATTCTTGATTACACGAAACCTACCTAATTTGCCTTACTCATATTTTTGGGCCCCTAGGTGTCGAACCCTGACTAGTGTGGAACCATGACGGGCATGGAACCTTGACTTGTGTGTAACTCAACCTTATTTTCCTAATTTGTGTTTTTATTTTGTATATTTTTTATTTTATTTATTTTTAATCTTGTTTATTATTTTTGTAATTATTTATTTCCATTTGTATTTCACTCTTGGTTTTGAAAAACCACATGGTTTGATTGCACATGGTAATTTCCCATGGTTTTCCCTATATTTATTTTTACAAGGGGTAAATAAAGTTCACTTTAAAAATATTTTTTACATGGGTCAAATATGTTTTTACATGGATAAACTATTTGTTTTACATGCATAAACTTTTAATTGTTAGATATGGTGTTTTGCATAAAACCTAATGTATAATATATACATCCTCATTTTTCTCATATCTCCATAAAACTAGAAATAATTTAACTTTTCATTTATGTATGTATTCATTTATTTTATTTTATTTTTCGTTTTAATTTTAATTTTAATTTTAATTTTGTTTTCCCATTTATCCATAAGTCCTAGGCTGTACATATTCATTTTATTTTTCTCATTTAATTTAGTTTTTAATTGAACTTTTTCATTTCTCCCCTCACTCATTAGAATTCAACATAATATTTCATGATACCTCTCCCAGGTTTCTCCCCATTGGTATACATCTTCACTTCACAGTAAATTCCATTGGAAATTACCATTAAGACACACCTCCTATCTTTATGGAATCCTAAATCTTTCTTCATTCTCTGAATCCCTCCTCCCCTCCTCTCGAATACCTTAGAAACAATATGATTATTTTGTTAATACCTCAAACCTAGCTCATTGGGACTCAAGCTTAATTTTTGGACTCAAGCCATCAGAAGCATATGCCATCAGGAAGGCTCTCATCAGAGTGGTGAACTCACTCCTTAAGTCTACACTCCGACTGTCAGAGTTTGATGGTAAGCCATCAAAGTGGTTGCCCATCAAAGAGTGGAGTCAACTCTTCCACTTATCATTTCGACCATTAGACTTTGAAACCATGTATTATTTTAATATTATTCTTTTATGCCATGGGAGCCATTAGAATTATGATTATTTTAATATTATTTTTGGGGAAAGGTTGTATTAGAGTGGGCTACCATCGAACTTCATATTTTCACTCTTAGGTTGACTTTTCAACCATTGGACCTCGATGGTATATATATATATATAGAACCTTAGGTTATTTAATATTTTTGTTTTTTATTGTTTTATCTTAATTTCATGTGGGTGGGGGATTAATTTTTGATTTTGTTATTTTTATTAATTTTTTGAATTTCACGTGGATTTAAGGTAATTTTATTAATTTTTGTTTATTAATTGTAATTTCACGTAGGTTAATTTTAATTAATTTTGTTATTTTTTATTTCATTTTCTTTTAATTATTTTCCTAATTTTTAAGATGGTAATTGGCCAAAATTGCATTACAAGCCCTAGGTCCTACGCCTTCCCTAGGTTCTTATACAAATTCGCTAAAGGGGATAAAACTATTTAAACCATTCACTTTTGGATTACGTATGCATTGTAAAGGGGATAAAACTATTTAAACCATTCACTTTTGGATTACGTATGCATTGTTGACACTTGAATCCTTCAAGCACTGAAACAACAACCTCATGAGGATATTAATCATCTTTCGTTTTTATAGAGGTGGTACTCCTCTTTGGTTTATGATATTCTTAATAACTTCGGATCAAGAAATAATCTAGGACCTTAAGATAGTCCAATCTTTTATGCTCAAAGAAAGATTAAAATGTTGAAAAGTAAGAAGATTTTATAAAAGAGCATTCTTGAGAAATGGACCATGAATCTCACACATCACACATTATAGAAAATAGACTAAATTTCCTCACATCCATCATAGCGAAAATAAAGATTTTTGATCACATAAAAAATAAAAGAAGATGCTTCGTACGCACAAGATAACTTTTATAGAGTAAATTCTTGTATAGCTCAAAAGAAGATTATGATAGATCAATTTCAAATACTTTATACTCAAAGCTCAGAGTTATAAAATACAGTCAAAACTTAATCCCAATTAGTTCTCTGAGATTTCTCAAAAATAATAAAGTCTGTTACAATGCTTTGAAATTAAAAGACGTTTGTTCGAAGGACAGGGATTGGGGCTCTCCCAGACCATAAAGAAAACATATACAAGAAGATAGAACGTAGAAGGAAGAAAGTGGGCAGAGGTCGAACAACAAAATATGTAAAGAAGAGAAAGAGAAAGTTATCAGGATTTGGCTATACTTTTCTATTTAAAGAAGAAGAATATCTGGATGAAAACTAATAAATAAAGAAGCACGTGATCATCATGAATTTACTATGATGTATCTCTCTTCCTCATTTGTTTGTTGTTGTTTCTTTTATACTCTTGCTAGTTGCGGTTTGATTACCGGTCATAACTACCATTGCTGGAATTTTAGAGATCTCGGCGATTGAGTTGTTCAACCATTCTTGGATAAAGTCCCTTAATGGAGAAACAATCACTTCTTGTTTTATTTTAACATTGAACAACTCCTTTTCAATTTCCCTAAAATCAACAAATAAATTTTGTAATATATTTTCAATATCTTCATTTTTATTTGTATACTCGACAAGCGAACTATCAATGTCATCACATGCAAATTCAATCATATTATCAAACTTTTCAGCCGATCTCCTTTTTAATTCTTCACTTTGCTCTTCGAAATGTTGTCGAGTCATGAGCATAGACTTTGAAAGATATTTAGGGTCCAAGACTTCAATGGTGGTTCCAAAGATATCAAAATCAAGGATTTTTTAATATGATTCACTCTTCCTTCTTGATAAGTCAGTCAATTGAGTTATTAGACCCTTTAACACATTAATTCTTTCCATCCAACAAGATTTTAATTGTTTAATGCGGCTCAGAGAAGGCTAATTTTCTTATTTTCTTGTTTACTCTGTCATTTCCGAAGCTTTCATTGCAAACATCGCAACTCCGCATGTGTAAAACCCTTCATTATTTTTCAAATTTGAGTTTAAGTATTCCTTGGTATTCTAAATTCTTAAACCGAGAGAAGCAAAACCATTTGCCATATCCCACAACTCTACAATCAATGACATCATTTTCTTAATATTTCTTTAATGAAATGTCGGGTTGCAATGATTAAATTGGAAATTCCTTTGACCCTTGCACTTGGTTTTGGGTTTTCTTGAAGACCTTTTCCAGGATGAATCATAGCAATGAGAGAAGCCAGAATAGGTGGAGGCATGAGGGTTGCCTCCAATTCTTTAATTCTTTCTTTCAACTGAGCATTCTCTTCTTCCATGTGTGCAATTGAAATGTCAAGTGCATCCCCTGTAACTTTATGAATAGATGATAATTTGTAAGGTAACATATCTCGAGTATCAATGGTAGACTGTAGCTTCTCGCTTTTACTCTTTGTAGTTTTCTCAAAAACTAATTTCTTAGATTCTTTATCAAAATATGCATTTTGTACAACAAACGTTTCCTTATCAGAAAATGTCTTGTCTTGGATTATGAGTGCGAAAACATGCTGTACATTTTCTCGAGCTGATACTTCTACATCTGAGAAAGTAATATTTTCAATATCTACATCCAAATCCATGTTATCCAATAACAAATCATCTTCTGGAGCATGTGTTTCATTCCCCTCCTACTGTGAATTAGTCCTTTTCTTTTGACTTTCAATTTATGGTGATTCTCCAGGTTTTCTGTAGGAGGGTTCCTCTCTTCACCATCTCTTGAGTTATTGCTATGCATTTTTATTGTGTGAGATGTCCCTGGTTGAGAATTTGCCTTTGATAAGGAACTTCTTCGAGAGACAACTGGTGATTGGACATTCTTCTCACTCGAGGGTTTACCTATTTCTCTATGGTTCTCTGTAGTACTTATAACAATCTCTATATATCCAGAATCTCTATCAGCTTCTTGATTATTTGAATTGTGGATGTCATTTTCTTCTTCTCCGCTCACGACTAAATTAATAAGTGTAGGGCTGAGCCCAAATGACAGAAAATGATTATAAAAAATATAATTAGGGTCGAAACCCTTGATTTCTTCGATGAATCTCAGGTCATAATGATTGAAACAAGCAACATATTCGTTTATTTTGGAAATTCATCGGAGAATAATTTCACCAACTTTCCACAGGAGAGGTATGAACTTTTTTTTCCTTTTTTCATAGAAAGTATGGAACCAAAATTTATATTTCCTAACTATCCAATGATAAATTTTTTATGAGATATATAATACAAAAGGAAAATAGGTTTTTCGATAGAGAAAAAAACCCTGATGACATTATAATCTTCAATTTTCTCAAGAACTCCTTTTCCCTTCAGAAAAGTCGCTGCTTCCAATGATAGTCGCGAAGTGTCTTCCCCAAATAACAACTTCTTGAATTTAGATACAAAATCTAAATACACCTAATAAAATGATGCCTGCCTCTCTGCCTCCATAAATCTTGGTACCACATGGTCCTAGGGTCCACCTTTATTTTAATTCTCCGGGCATTGTTTAAACCCTCAAATGCATGACAATGTGTGATGGAAAATATCAAATAAGACGACATATAAAACCTTTTATCAGCCTTGAAATTAGTCAACTGTGCAGTGATTTCATTCGAAATAATCTTCACCAAGTCAAAGATAGTGTTTTCATGAACCACAAAATGCAATATATACAATGCCAATCAAGGAATTGTTTCTGTAGAGTCCTGGCCAATAATTCGAGTAAATAACCATGCAATTTCTTTACAAGGATTTTAAAGAACTTACCTTAATTTTGTATACGTCTTCAGCCATTGACGCAGGGTCATGCAAATATTGTTGAAGAAGATCTATTCCGTTGTTCTTTCCTTTTAGGAAATTTCTAGCTTCCTCCCCTTTATAGATCAGGTTCGACTATGATAATTTCAACATTTCTCTAAATATTGAAGGCGCCAATGAAATAGGAGAACTACTCTGCAACACGATGAACCTTATGTTTTGAATAAGCTTATCGACGCACTAGGTGACGATATCCTTGCATTCAAAGACTTCTGGAACACATCCCGCGAGAACTATTCCTGAGGTCCACACTTTGTTGTTCTCTTTACCCAACAAATTTGAATAATACCAGTAAGAGCGAGACCAATGATAATTTTGGTTTTGTCTTGCAAAGAGATTCAAAGTATACCCACAAAACAACTGTTTTCTCATGGTTGTCTTCGCAGAGCTTGCCAACTTTTCTTGAAATATTATTTTGCACAATAAAATGAACTTAAGTTAGATTTATTTTTATGGAAATATTAACTCAAAATAACTATTATTAGCCTCAGTATTAGCATCATTAATTAATGATCACTTCAACAATAAATTTAGTAGTTGGGTCCGTAGGGATAACAATAAATGTGACATAAAAAAATGTGAAGGGACAAGTAATGGCAGAGAATCAGGGTTAGTGATTAGTATGAAAATGAAGATTCACAAGTCTGAAGGTCCGCGAATTCGAAAGTTTGAATATATGAAATGGCTAAGTGTTGGAAAAGGTTGGGCGGGTAGTGGAGAGAAAGGAGGTGCATCACATAGCTCCACAAGTCCGAAAGTCCGAAAGTCTGTGGTGCAAAAATATTCTAAGTGTTTGACGAACTTATACATGGGTGAACGAAAGATAATACAAGTGCGAGAGTCCGTGAGTCCGAAAGGACTTAGAAATGTTTCTAAGTATGGAGTGAGCATTAAAGAAATATGTTGAGGAACAAGGAGTAAGAATTAAATAATTTTAAGTGTTACGAATGGGAAAAGTAAGAGGGGTATTAGGCCCATAAGATTTTGAAGAAACAAGGGTATTAGGCCCGCAAGAATTTGGATATGTTTCTGACCAAGTAGCTTTATTCCACATAGAAGAGGCACCATTTTCCACTTAAACTTTAAACTAGATATATTAAGCATATGAACTCAGATTTCCGATCCGAAAAATGCGCGACGAAGCTGAGACTGAGGGCTACACAATGAACTTATAATAGTTCAAAATTTTTCATCTTCCGATATCATTTTTTTTATTAATCCAAGAGAGAGAAATATAGATGACCAAATTTTGGTCAACAACTGGCTCCAACAGTGGGTTGCTGAGAACACCAAAATATCAAGACCAACTACCTTCTCCATTGCGACATGGAGTCATCTTCAAGATGAATTTTTGTAATTCTTCTTCTTTCATGGAGTTATCTTCAAATTTGACTGCCTTATTGTGCAACACTGAACAGAAGAAACAAAATATGTACATACATGATCTACCTACCCTAACTTACTTGAAAGAAAGGGGCACATTGGGTGTACGAAGATTTCCAATGGAGCCATTCAAGCATTGATTTGATTTGTGGAATGAAATCCATCACTATGGAACACACTGAAACTTGTAACATTGAGTCAGGGTCACTCTCAATATGTACTGGAGAAAGATTGAACAAGGTGTGTTGAGGATATGATATTGTTGCTTCTCCAACAATGCTTTGGAACCATAATTCAATGAAATCAATTCTTGGCTGCTCACAAATATTATTGCCTTTGACTGGATGAAAAGTTTCCAATCATAGTTCATTCTTTCAGTTCTCTCCTTATCATTGTCCACATCCAAAATTCTTTATTGATCAAAAATGTCTTGAAAATACTTTTCCTTTATGTAATGACCATCTTGTTCATTATTTTCCTCAAGGTTCATTTCTTCCACCAATTGTTTTTGCTGAAATGGCTCTTGAAGTTTTTCATCTTCTATTGCAAGGATGGAATCTTCTTGTGCATTTGGTGGAGGCTCCTCAATTTCATTCTTAGACATGTTCTTTAAAATATCTTCATATGGAGTGTATGAGAGGATGAAGTCTTGCTCATAATTCTTATATTCTTTTTCAACCATGTGACTAGATTCAAAAAAATATTCCAATGTTTGATTAGATTCTTCTTCCAAACCATTCATTTTGTTTTATACGTCCGCCATAGGAGGGTGAATGGAGGCAAAACATTTAAAACATCAATAAAAACATATGGATGCACTTTTTGGGATTAAATTTTCTGCAAATGAATCTTCCAACACATCCCAGCTGGTAATGGAGTTAGGAATTAATGAACTATGCCATTCAAGAGCATTCCCTCAAAGAGTTTAATCTACATGTAAACATTGTATTTGAGTGAGGTTGAAACCATGTATGTACTTCCAAAATTAATCAAGTGTTTGCTGCATCTTCTAAACCATCCCACAGGCAGAAAAATTTCAGAAATGTGGGGCATTTGAAAATCTACTTACAGGTAGATTTAAAGGGGTTTATGAAATCACCTCCTTCTTTGGGTAATTCTCCCTTTTGCTAAGTCTTATAAAACCATTGATGGGCTTGATGCAGAGAATTTAAAGGAGCATCATGAAATGAAGGCAATTCTTCATTTTGAGTCTTTCCAATGATGGAGTTTCGAGTTCATTCTCTCGAATCTTTGGTGCTTCTCAATTATTTTTGAAATTATAAAACAAGTGAGACACACTTAAAACAATAAACAATTTTTGAATCTTCTTTTCGAAACTTTGAACCATGGATATTACGGTTCTTCAATATGATCTAAAGTGGGGCCTCAAATGTCTTGAAAATATAATATGTTTCCCAGTGGAGTCACCAAAATGTTGACTCTTGAATCCGTCCAAGGACCGAAACAACAACCTCAGGGATATTAATCCCTTTTTTTTTTTTATAGGGGTGAGGTACTCCTCTTTGGTTTATGATATTCTTAATAACTTTGGATCAAGAAATAATATAGGACCTTAAGATGGTCCAATCTTTATGTTCAAAGAAAGATAAAGATGTTATGAAAAGTAAAGATTTTTATAAAAGAGCATTCAGAAGAAATGGACCAAGAATCTCACACATCGCACATTATAAAAAATAGACACAATTTCCTTACATCCATGGCCGAGAAAAAAATTTGATCACATCAAAATAAAAGAAGATGGCCAATTTGCATAAGAGAACTTTTATAGAATAAATGCTTGTATAGCTCAAAATAAAATTATGATAGATCAATTTCAAATGCTTTATACTCAAAGCTGGAGTTATAAAATCACGGATCCAATGATCTGAATTAGTTCTCTGAAGGATTTCTCAAAATAATAAAAGAGTTTATTTATAATGCTTTGAAATTAATGCATTTGTCCAAAAGGACTAGGATTGGGACTCCCGTGGATATTACCATAAAACAAACATATACAAGAAGATAGAAGGAATAAGGAAGAAAGTGGGTGGATGTCGAACAAGATAATTTGGAGGAAAGAAGAAAAAGAGAAAGTTATCAAGATTCAACTATACTTTTCTATTTAAAGAAGAAGAATAACATGATGAAAACTGATAAAGAAAGAACCATAGCATGAACTTACTATGATGGTATCTCTCTTGTTCACTTGCTTGTTGTTGTTTCTTTTATACTCTTGCTGGTTGGGGTTTGATTACCGATCATAACTACCTCTGTTGGAATTTAAGAGATATTGGTGATTGAGTTGTTCAACCATTCTTGGATAAAGTCCCTAATGGAGAAACAATTACTTTTTGTTTTATTTTAACATTGAACAACTCCTTTTCAATTTCCCTAAAGATCAACAAATAATTTTTGTAATACACTATTTTCAATATCTTAATTTTTTTTGTATACTCGACAAGTTAGCGTCAGTAATATCATGCGTGTAAATTCAATCATATTATATATGAAACCTTCATTGATGTCCTTTATTTTTAATTCTTGATTTTCCTTCGAAATGTTGTTGAGTCGTGAGCATTGAATTTGAGATATATTTAGGGAGTCATGAGCATAGAATTTGAAAGATATTTAGGGTCCGAGACTTCAATGGTGGTTCCAACGATATCCAAATCAATGATTTTTGAATATGCTTTACTATTCCTTCTTGATAAGTCAATCAATTGAGTTATTAGACCCTTTAACACATTAATTATTTCCATCCAACATGATTTTAATTGTTTAATGCTACTCAGAGAAGGTAGATTTTCTTGTTTTCTTGTTTTCTCTGTCATTGACGAAACTTTCATTACAATCATCACAACTCCTCCTGTGTAAAACCCTTCATCATTTTTCAAATTTGAGTTTAAGTATTCCTTGGTATTCTAAATTATTAAACCGAGAGAAGCAAAACCCTTTTCCATATCCCACAACTCTACAGTCAATGACATCATTTTCTTAATATTTTCTTCAACGAAATGTGAGGTTGCAATGAATAAATTGGAAATGCCTTTGACCCTTGCACTTGGTTATAGGTTTTCTTGAAGACCTTTTTCAGCACGAATCATAGCAATGGGAGAAGCCAGAATAGGTGGAGGCATGAGGGTTGCCTCCAATTCTTTAATTATTTCTTTAAACTGAGCATTCTCTTCTTCCATGTGTGCAATTGAAATGTCAAGTGCATCCCCTGAAAATTTATGAATATATGATAATTTGGAAGGTAACATATCTCGAGTATCAATGGTAGACCATAACTTCCCACTCTTACTCTTTGTAGTTCTCTCAAAAAATAATTTCTTAGATTCTTTATCAAAAGATGCATTTTGTACATTGAACATTTCCTCATCAGAAAATGTCTGTTCCTTGATCATGAGTGCAGAAACATGTACATTTTCTTGAGCTGATAGTTCTACATCCGGGAAAGTAATATTTTCAATATCTACATCCAAATCCATGTTATCCAATAACAAATCATCTTCTGGAGCATGTGTTTCATCCCCCTCCTGCTGTGAATTAGTCCTTTTTCTTTTTACTTTTAATTTATGGTGATTCTCCAAGTTTTAGGAGGGTTCCTCTCTTCATCATCTCCTGAGTTATTGCTATGAATTTTTCTTGTGTGAGATGTCCCTAGCTGAGGATTTGCCTTTGGTAAGGAACTTCTTCAAGAGACAACTGGTGACTGGAAATTCTTCTCACTCGAGGGATTACCTCTTTCTTTATGGTGCTCTGTAGTACTTATAACAATCTCTATATCTCTAGAATCTCTATCAACTTCTTGATTATTTGAATTGTGGCTGCCATTTTCTTCTTCTCTGCTGACGACTGAATTTATAAGTGCAGGGATGAGCCCAATTGAAAGAAAATGATTGTAAAAAAAGATGATTAGGGTTGAAACCCTTGATTTCTTCGACGAATCTCAAGTCAAAATGATCAAAACAAGCAACATATTCGTCTATTTTTGAAATTCCTCAAAGAAATTTCACCAACTTTCCACGAGAGAGGTATGAACTTTTTTTTCCTTTTTTCATAGAAAGTATGGAACCATAATTTATATTTCCTATCTATCTCAATGATAAACATCTTATCAGATATATAATAAGGAAGGAACATAGGTTTTTCAATAGAGCAGAAAACCATGATGACATTATAATCTTCCATTTTCTCAAGAACTCATTTTCCCTTCAGAAAAGCTGTTGCTTCCAATGATAGTTGCGAAGTGTATTCCCCAATTTCTTTTTTCTTGAATTTAGATACAAAATTTGAATATACCTCATAGAAATGATGGTTGAATCTTTGCCTTCATAGAGCTTGGTACCACACAGTCCTAGGGTCCACCTTTATTTTAATTCTCTGGGCAGTGTTTAAATTGTCAAAGGTATGACAATATGTGATAGAAAATATCAAATAAGACGACATATAAAACCTGTTATCAGTCTTGAAATTAGTCAACTGTGCAGTGATTTCGTTTGAAATAATCTTCGTCGAGTTGACGATAGTGTTTTCATGAACCACAAAATGAAATATATACAATGCCAGTCGAGGAATTGTTTCTATCGAGTCCTGGCCAACAATTCAAGTAAATAACCATACAATTTATTTATAATGATTCTTTAAAGAACTTACCTGAATTTTGGATATGTCTTCAGGAATTGATGCAGGGTCATGCAAATATTATTGAAGAAGCTATATTCCATTGTTCTTTCCTTTTAGGAAAGCGTCGAAAGAGAATCAAAGGAGTTGAAATGCAATAGAAAGGTTTGACTTCTCGAGGATGTTCGATCTTAATGCAATCAAAGATGAAATGAAAAATGGAGTACCGAAGAGTGTCATGTCGGGGCTCCCAACCACGACCAACACAGAGCTCCTAGAGATGTTGGAGCAAGGGCAAGGAGGAACAACAATGATAAGGATGAGAAAACCAAAACCATTACCATAAAACCCTACAAAATGCATATGGATTTCACACAAGACAAGTGTCGACTAAAAATATCGTCACCTATTATAAAAGATCGCAAAGTATTGTGCAATCTATGATTATAATTATTATATAACTAATAGGTGGGTTCTCCATGAAAAAAAATGCAAAAGTGTTGGTGTTCTAAGATTTCTTTTGCATAAAACATTTCATCGTACCACATCTTGAAGAAATGGATCATAGTTATTTTGTTACTCACATACTTGATGTTAAGAAAATTTACCTGCATGGATATGAAAAAATTAGCACCATAACAAGCTTTGAAGGTATGTGCAAGTTGACAATACATAGATAAGTACACAAGTATGGTTGTTGAGATTTATAACATGATGAACATGTCTAATCACAATTCTTTCATCTACTATATTATGCAAACATGCCAAGTATAAGTTACATGGTTTGATAATCGGAAAAGGTTTTTGTTTTATTATGGGTTTAATACGTTCTAACACTCATAAAACTTGATACATGAGCATCACGAAGAGCATAATATGTATCATATTATTTTGGTGCATGGTGTAAAGTGTTTAAACAAACTGGTTTTAATGACTAAAGAAACCTATTAGAAGTGACACCTTGTATGGAGTTTGGATTAATGGGATCAATATGGTTCACAACTCATACACATAATCTATATGAGTCACATTGGTTTTATGTGTTAATATATGGTGTTAAAACTTTTGGGTTATGATCGGAATACCATGTTGAAGCAACTCAAGTGAAACCTCACGTACAAAGCACTCGATACACGATGTATGTAGCTTGTGTATGGTTTATAGTTGACATTTGAAGATCACATATAATATAGAGTTGTCTTGGTTTATATATTTCACATGTGGTATATATGGATGTCGCCTATTTCAAAGTTACGATGCAACAAATTTGATGTTTATTTGATTTGACATAATGGAAGATTCACATGTTGCGAGGGTTATGTATGTTGGGTGGATTGTTGAGTTGGCATGCGTTGTAATGGTTTGTTGTTTCATGACGTCATTGAGTTGGCCATGCATTGAAGGCGTCAGGACGTGAGAATTTACTCTACAATGCTGCACACTATTACTCTCTTGATTCCTTGGTTTTGGGTCATTTTTTCTGTTGGAGGTTGAGAAAAGAAACTCCGAGCTCCACTTGTTGACACCCTTGCTCCTGGTAGTTTCCATAACTAATTTGCCCCTCAACTTTGGTTTAAAAAGCGTCATTGTACAAGGTATGAGCCAACAATTTGTTTTACATATTCTACAATGAATTCGTCTTTATGAATGGTTGTGTTTGGCTCTGGTTAGCATTATTGCGTGCATGAATGTCTTCTTTTTCCCTTCTCTGTCATTTCTTGAAAGAAAAAGTGATAAAAGTGTTTGTTTACATAAGGTTGGTAACAACTTTGTTTGCATCTTCCATACTCGCACTTTCCATATCGATTTACAATGAAAAAATGGACTTTTGGCAGTGCTTGGTTTGCATACAGTTGAGACTCGAACTTGATTTATCTTTATCTTTTTAGTTTCTTTGGTCATTCTGAGAACTACCCATTCCTTTTATGAGATTACAGTCATGGGTTTTTATGTTGTTTGACTCATGTCCGAGTTTTGCCATGAAAGTCATCCATTTTTTCCTTCATGTATTTCATTTTTCATAAAGCTATTCCTTTTTAATCCCACTCAAATAAACCCATTTTCGATGTTTATCTCCCTCTTCCACATAACTAAGAGAAGATGTCATTCAATCTAATGGATAAGAACGATTTCAACAAAATGATATGGACTGGTTGTAATATTCATTTACTGGTAATTTTTTTTTTAAATGGTTTGTTTTGATTTGGTTAAGCCAGAGGCAGTAAATACAGTCTTTTGAGACATAATAAATATTATGAAGACAAATTGGTTAAGGACAATACAATCAAATATTGGAGGATTATTGTATAGATTTCCATATTTTTCTCATACATTTCATTTTACATAAGTAATTTCCTCAAATCCCATTGATTTAAATCTTGTTCCATTCTTACCCTGTCTATATAGTTGAGATAAAAGAACATGAAAGAAAAAGTATGGATGCATGATCAACATGATTATTTAAAGGAATAATTCTATTACAACATATATGAATGATTGAATTTGGCTTGAAGAAATTTGTAGATTGATTGGATTTCATGAGAATAATACCAGACATAGTTTAAGATTTGGACAATCTCCTTGTAATTTTTCTGTATGTATATCTTGAAGAACTAGTGTTTTGCATGTATGGATTTCATATATGGATTTTGTTAAATAAATAACTTTAGGATTGGATATTAGAAAATTTTATTGCTGTCCTTGTTTTCACTTTTATTTTCACCTCTCGTTTGTGTTGCATGGTTGTGTTAAGTCAGAGCCAATTTAATCATGATGAAAAATTGTGTTGGATGTTTTATCTTCATGTGTCATATGCATGTACTAACTTGAATATGATGGACATATATGAGCTTCTTCAGTAGGGGTAGCAGTAGAGGGAGAAACAAAGAAAGAAGAGGAAGATTGCCTAAAACATTTTGGCAACCTGGGGGGCATAACAAATTGAGGTTCTCTATTCACTTTGATGATGACTCCGATGAATTTCAGTAGTTGATCTAAACTGAGAATTTAATCCTTGGTGGAGAACATGCCTTACCACAACCCCAAGTACCTCCTAATGTTATCTTGCAATCTCACCCTAGTGTTGTTAATGTTTCTAGATCATCCATGCATCATCATAATGATGGATGGAATAATATATCTGCTAATCCTTCTTTTGGTGCTAATCAATGACCCATTGACCCCCCTCCTCCTCCAGTTCATACTGTTGCCACTAATGCATATTTTCCTCATCCTCCAAAAGATCACAAAACTACTCTTCATGGTTCTCAAATTGACAAAGGAAAACAACCAATTGCTTCTACCAACATAACAAAGTCCTCTTCCTCTGCTCACTCCAAGATAAATCAACAAGCAGTGGTAAGAGAAGTTTAAATGATATGCATCCATAAATAGCCCAGTTGGAAAGAAACGAAGTCTCAGTATGAAGACTTCTTCAAGGAAAGAAAAACAATTTTCAGAAAAAAAATTCCATGGGCTATTTTGATTTTGTTTATTATGACATTTGACTACGACTCTATTTTGGATAGATGGAAGAACCATGATATTTATTTTTGAAACTTTAAAATATCATGTTTACTTATGGGAGATACAAGTGATATACGCCATGGTGTTTTGAATGTATGTTTATGGTATGTTACATGATGCTGATATTTTTAGATTTGATGACTACATTATGGAGCGACAATGAAAAGCTAAAATTAGTTATTGAAATAAAAGGTGCATGATAGAGGGGGACCCCTCTTATTTAGTTATTATATTATCTATTAATTATCCTTGTCATAAATTTATTTGTCCTATTTATTAACTAAAGTTATTTAACTTAAATAACTAAAATTAGTTCAACTACTTGGAGAACTACCTTTCGGAGAATAAAAGGAAGAAAAGAAGGACAAGAAGTAAATGAGGTATTAGAGACAAATATTTTTGATAAGGTTTGTTCTTGTTTCATATTGCGATTTCTGAATTCCGTTCTTTCATTTTCTGAGTTTCCTTAAGATATAAATCCTCTTCTTGACAACATGATCATTCTAAAGGTGGCAAAGAATAAATGACTAAGAAGCATTGATATTTGACATGCTTCAGAAGGTCATTCATTTCTCTTGGCAATATGTGTAGTTTTATTAGAATCCCTGAATTCAGAAGGTCATTCATTTCTCTTGGCAATATGTGTAGTTTTATTAGAATCCCTGAATTAATTTTTAGTTCTGATTAAGATTATTTTGCAGAGTCAAGACTTGATGAGCTTGTGGCTTGGTTGATCCAGTACATTTCAATCTTGGTCATTTTATTTTAGATACCAATTTCATTTGTATGATTGTTAAATTCCATCCTATACTTCTAAGTCTGATTTTGGTACTTACCCTCGCAGGGGTTTGAAAAGAGACATTTGGTTGTAACTCATAAAAGTCATCAATAATAAAAATTCAGTTTATTCTCAATTGAGACTTGTGTTACTGGTTTTAAAATTGTATGTATTCTTTATTTCATTCATTTTAATTTTATAAACATTCACACATAAACTTTTTTTACATTTTTTTAGCAAGAAAACACAACTTGATAATAGGATCAGGCCCAAGAACATATTTCTTGAGGGATGATTGATAATTTTGTCTAGGTTATAAACCCAGGGTAACATTCCCGCCTATCTCAGCTTAGCCTAGTGAGAGTAAAAAACGATTGAGTGAGGAATTTTTATTCCTTGCATCAACATTTATTTGGCAAACATACTGGGGAGTAATTGTTTTACTCACTAGTTTTGTTCTTTTGTAAATTCTGATTTGTATTATTTTATTAATGACTTTGTCTACCTGAAAACAACCTGACTTAAGGTTTCCTGACCGAAGAAACATTGTATCTTTTCTTTCTTATTTAATTCTTGAAACGACCCATACCTGGGAAGAACTTGAGTGTTCTTGGGAAGTTATATCTAGAGTCATCAAAATTCATGATCAAAGAGAAACCCTTCAGAGGTAAGCTCAAAACAAGCCTCCTCAATAATTTATTGTCTTATTTACGCTAATTATCATCTTTCAAGAAGTTTTATATGTCAATCACTTGAATTTAATCCTCTCCTTGAAATAGGAAGGAATAAAGAAATTGTAGAGAGTCTTCAGTCTAAACTTAGAAAGTATTTTTCATATTCTTCTTCAGAAATAAAAATCATTTCAGTCTCCTTTCCTCCCAGGAAACCCACAATGACTTCATCTGATGGTGGTTTTGGAAGTACCGAAGGTTCTACCTCTTCACAAACTTCATAGTATTCTCTAATAGGAAGTATGTACATCCATTACAATCCCATTGTATCAACTACAAATCCAACCAAGACCATCAAATAATTCGGTTTATTCAAATTTGAAGAAGATTTAAATACCACTCCATGACATGTATCTTCTCCTCTTGATTTAGCTCCATCCACAACTCCTCTTCCAAAATTTAAAGACCATTTTCCCAAGTTTTCTAGAAACAAAACTATATCATTCAATGAACATCTCATTTCCTTTTCTAATGCCTGCCATAACATTGGGGCAAATGAAAATGAAACATTTATGTGTCTCTTTGTCAACTCATTAGAAGGGAAAGTTGCGGCTAGATTTTTTGAATTACCACCCAAGTTTTTCTCTACTTGGGTTGAATTTTCATATTGGTTTAAATCAACAGATGGACAACCTCAAAGTCCAACAAAGAAGATCAAAGAATACAATAATATTGTGTATAATAAGGGTGAAACTATAAAATCTTTCAATTTGTGTTTCACTAAATTGTATGATCAAATCCCAGACATTATTAGACCTCATAATCAAGCCATTTTTATGCATTACTATAATACTTTACTTGTTGCTTATATACATAGGCTTGAAGAAAAGGATGTTAATAGTTTAGAATTTGCATTAAAAACATGTCTAGAATTTGAAGAACAATTGGCTAGAACAGGTCTTCCTACAGAAAACTTTGTTGAACATAATGATATGTCAATTGTCTTTTAGTTGGTACAATATATGAGAAATCAGATGCTTGCTTTTGATAGAAAAGGGGTGACTTCTATGCCTTCCCCAACTGAAACTTCTACACAAGTTTCTTTTAGGAATCAACTAAACAATTTATAGATGAACAATTATCCTCCAAAGGACATTCTTTCAAGAACTTGGTGCAATTTTTTTGAAGATAACCATGATGAGAGTACATGCGAGGTCAAAAAGAGTGCAAGGGAGTGAATATTTGACAAAAATATTATACAACTATTGTTTCCTTAGATTGGGTCCCAGAAGAGGATGTCATGATGGTTGATACAAGAAATAAATCCTATGCAAATAAAGGGAATGGTGGCCATCTCAGGACTACTTTTGCCCCAAGTTATGTTAAAACTCATCCCTTCTATGTATCTGTAAAAATAATGGACAAACTTGCCCATTGTTGCCTAATTGATGACAAGTCAAATCCCAATTTTATGTCAAATATTATCGTGGAAGAATTGGGTCTTTCATGTACAAACAAGAATGCAAAGAGCATGTTGTCTTATAATAGTCGGTAGCAAGTTAAAATTGGTGAAATCAAAGACCTGACATTAGTCTTATGTGCTCATCAAGAAATAATAACCACCTGCAACATTCAAGTAATAGACATGTCAGTCAATAATTATTCTATTATTTTAGGAAGAGGTTGGTGTTGAGGAAAAGGTATGGGTTACCTTACTCAATCATTTTCAGATCTTTCCTGGATAGGACAAGATAGTTGGGAATGTCACCCGGGGTTTATAGCCTCAAAATATTCACTCAATCCACAAGTATTAATTACAAGGACTCAGGCTGATTTATAATTTAAATATGTTGCAATATAAAATAAAATTTATAAAAGCTACAAGAATGTACACATATTTTGCGATAAAGTAAACATGGAGATCAAAAGAGAAAAGTAACCAAGTCACAAATACACATGTATGCGACATAATATGAATCTAACTTTATTTCATTCTGAGATACCAAAAGTGTTTTTCTCTTTACAGAACCCCTGCGAGGGAATGGACCAAAATCTGATTTAGAGATCCCCGATGAACACCATACAAAAAGACTTCGACAGTAAAGTAAAACTGAAATTAATAAACTGGATCTGCTTGCCACAATCTGTTGCCATTTTGACTCTGCAAGATATCCTTTATCAGCCATGAAACTTAATTCACAAACATACAAGAATACACAGACTATCAAGGATGAATCAACACCTATAAAACAAGTTTCTGAAAAGTGTGGTTCAATCTTGAACCTTGTTGTCTACAATATGACCCTGCTATCAAGAAGATAATTAGGCTTTGAATAAACTCAGAAATGAATGAAAACTGAAACTATCTCATGCAACTAAAGAGCAAACGTTAGTCTTGTTTTATCCTTCTATTCTCCCCCCGTCTCTTCTTCTCATTGAACTTTTATTCTTTCCCAATAAGTTGAAGTAGTTCAACTACTTTCTTTAGTTAAGTTGATTTAACTTAACTAATTAGTTTAGGAGAAATAAATAATAATAATATAGTTAAGGGTCTTAATTCATAATAACTAGGTAGGTGGGACCCCTTGTGACTCCCGTCATTTCTTCCTTTTAATTCATGAAATATAACACACAAAAGATAAACATTTTGACCATATGCCACTCTTGTAACTCCCTTGAATATCTTTTAAATTGGATATTTAAATATCAACAATAATTTTTATCATATCCAAAAAGAATATATATCCACATTATCCACAAAATATCAAAAATAGGGTTTGTTGTCCAAAATATGTTGAAAACCATTAAACATTGTCCTCATCAATTGAATCACATAAAACATAATTTAAAAACCATATTTTCCACTTTGTGAGGCAATCTTCCTTTTCTCATTGTTGTTTCCCTTAGACTTTTCTGAAGTAGCCCGTGGTTTATTGGACCCTTGGGGATGTATCTTGTTGATCACATGGGAGCAATCATCCTTTAAATGAAGGTGGGAAGACACAGATTTAGAGGAATCAATGGATGGAGAAGAAGGGGAGGCAACTGCTTTTCCTTTGTCTTGTACATGTTGGGGAATATTAGTTTTCAATCTCTTACTGGCGCGTGAAGACTGAATTGGTGAAACAACATGACCAATTTGAACATTGGGATTAACAGGTGGTGGTAAAGACAATGACATAGTGGGCCAACCACGATGATGAGAGACAGGTTGGTGGACAATCTCTTGCCAACCGTCATTTGCGGGGACTTTGGGTTGCAAGGACACATGTGGAGGAACGAGAATGCCGATAATATTTTGAGGAGGCTGGAAAGGGGGTTTTTCTGGTTGAGGGTGCATTATCCCATGGAAAATCCAATTAAATAACCCAGCTTGTAACAACTGGTTCAATTCTTGCGGGTCAATGTCAAAATGGATAGAAAATCTAGGCCTCCTATGGCCTCGATTCCAATTTCCCCTTCCTCTGTTATTTCAACCATTGTTGCCTCTACTGAAAAATCTCATCCTGTAGCAACAATTTTTCAGTAATGAAGCTCTTAATAAACCATACATGACACTATGCTTACATGAGTCAAAATTTGGCTCCAAAATTGACACGAGATACATGCAAATCCATCGATAACACATCATTCATTAATTTCCATGTGAATAGGGAATGATAGAATTCATGGGAAATATGGAGGGAGTGTAATTATCGAAAAATGGTAGAATGATAGGGAATCAATATACAAATACTGTTCAACAATTAACCAAACAATTAATTGTGTATAAAAATATCAAGAATATCAGTCATCAACCCTTTCTATGTTATCTTTCTTTCACTTTCACACAAACTTTTATTTTAAAATTTATATCACAGAACATGGATGCAATAAGTGAAATTGGGATCGTGGAGGGAATGTAATTAGCGAAAAATGGTAGAATGATAGGGAAACTTTACGGATAATGTTCAAGTGAAAAAAAATCAAAACCATGCTACCTATGATGCAATCAAAATATATCTCTGTCCAAAATTTCGAAGCTAAATAATGTTCTGTTTCCAAAACAATAATCCAAACTGATGCCTTCTTTAACAAAATTTCCCGCTAGCCTTCGAATTATTTTACATAGTGAACTATTTGATATGCCCAGAAATATTTAACCACAATAACAATTATAACAACATTATCATTATATAATAGAAATGACGAACAACATCATAATCACTACATGAATACAACAATAGTCTTTGAGCCATGATTCATAACATCAACCCTAGTAATGATCCTTTAAATCCCACAGGGTCATGCATAATGCTCCAAAACAAACTCATATCCATCATTAAATCAAACCACTGTTCAATGCAACTTCTTTTAATTTCATTATGGTCAATATTACTCAATTTGAGCCTCAAACATTTCAAACACATGTGTAATTTCCAATGAATAGGTGAGCACAAACTTCTTTCTACAATTTCCAAGCAAGGGACCAATTAAAACCATTCCCAAGTAACCGAGCAAGAAGAGTGCTCTCATCAAATCAAACTGGAGTAAGCAACGCTTTCATTGTAGGGTTTGAGATATGGCGATGACAATAAGTGGTAGAGACAATGGGGCAATTCAAATAGAGGGTTTGGCAGTTGCATAGCATGGAGAACTTACTCCACAGATGCTTCTCATTAATATAATTGATCACTAATAATACAACAATAATTCACAACATTGCTATTGACTTCATGAGATTTGTATAACAGACTGTAACTTCCAAAGAACAAGTGAATCCAACACTTCCTTCAACACAACATAACAAGTGACCAAATAAAAACCTGTAACATCCTGCTCTGGCGCACTGACAAAACTTATTCTTTGAGGACACTTGCTCGCAAGTGATCTGGATTTTTATGATGATGAACCACTTAACCTTGATGATGATGCGTCATGATTGATG
>SNQJ01S0018049.1:8707-19612 GCA_010110895.2 Picea sitchensis | reverse complement strand
GTGTTTATGGTTGCATCTCTGATATATTTCTGTTATATTACTGGATATACGCGATATCTCTGTGCATTTCTTTATTATATCTCCGCTCTCATTTCGTGCCGAAAATAATCCGGATCATAATCAAGCCATTTTTATGCATTACTATAATACTTTACTTGTTGCTTATATACATAGGCTTGAAAAAAAGGATGTTAATAGTTTAGAATTTGCATTAAAAACATGTCTGGAATTTGAAGAACAATTGGCTAGAACAGGTCTTCCTACAGAAGACTTTCTTGAACAGAATGATATGTCAATTGTCTTGTAGTTGGTACAATATATGAGAAATCAGATGCTTGCTTTTGATAGAAAAGGGGTGACTTCTATGTCTTCCCCAACTGAAACTTCTGCACAAGTTGCTTTTAGGAATCAACCAAACAATTTATAACTGAACAATTATCCTCCAAAGGACATTCTTTCAAGAACTTGGTGCAATTTTTGTGAAGATAACCATGATCAGAGTACATGCGAGGTCAAAAAGAGTGCAAGGGAGTGAATATTTGACAAAAATATTATACAACTATTGTTTCCTTAGATTGGGCCCCAGAAGAGGATGTCATGATGGTTGATACAAGAAATAAATCCTATGCAAATAAAGGGAAAGGTGGTCATCTCAAGACTACTTTTGCCCCAAGTTATGTTAAAAATCCTCCCTTCTATGTATTTGTAAAAATAATGGACAAAATTGCCCATTGTTGCCTAATTGATGACAAGTCAAATCCCAATGTTATGTCAAATATTATCATGGAAGAATTGGGTCTTTCATGTACAAACAAGAATGCAAAGAACATGTTGTCTTATAATAGTCGGTAGCAAGTTAAAATTGGTGAAATCAAAGACCTGACATTAGTCTTATGTGCTCATCAAGAAATAATAACCACCTGCAACATTCAAGTAATAGACATGCCAATCAATAATTATTCTATTATTTTAGGAAGAAGTTGGTGTTGAGGAAAAGGTATGGGTTACCTTACTCAATCATTTTCAAATCTTTCCTGGATAGGACAAGATAGTTGGGAATGTCACTCGAGGTTTATAACCTCAAAATATTCACTCAATCCGCAAGTATTAATTACAAGGACTCAGGCTGATTTATAATTTAAATATGTTGCAATATAAAATAAAATTTATAAAAGCTACAAGAATGTACACATATTTTGCGATAAAGTAAACATGGAGATCAAAAGAGAAAAGTAACCAAGTCACAAATACACATGTATGCGACAGAATATGAATCTGACTTTATTTCATTCTGAGATACCAAAAGTGTTTTTCTCTTTACAGAACCCCTGCGAGGGAATGGACCAAAATTTGATTTAGAGATCCCCGATGAACACCATACAAAAAGACTCCGATAGTAAAGTAAAACTGAAATTAATAAACTGGATCTACTTGCCACAATCTGTTGCTATTTTGACTCTGCAAGATATCTTTTATCAGCAATGAAACTTAATTCACAAACATACAAGAATACACAGACTATCAAGGATGAATCAACACCTATAAAACAAGTGTCTGAAAAGTGTGGTTCAATCTTGAACCTTGTTGTCTACATATGACCCTACTATCAAGAAGATAATTAGGCTTTGAATAAACTCAGAAATGAATGAAAACTGAAACTATCTCATGCAACTAAAGAACAAACCTTAGTCTTGTTTTATCCTTCTATTCTCCCCCTGTCTCTTCTTCTCATTGAACTTTTATTCTTTCCCAATAAGTTGAAGTAGTTCAACTACTTTCTTTAGTTAAGTTGATTTAACTTAACTAATTAGTTTAGGAGAAATAAATAATAATAATATAGTTAAGGGTCTTAATTAATAATAACTAGGTAGGTGGGACCCCTTGTGACTCCTGTCATTTCTTCCTTTTAATTCATGAAATATAACACACAAAAGATAAACATTTTGACCATATGCCACTCTTGTAACTCCCTTGAATATCTTTTAAATTGGATATTTAAATATCAACAATAATTTATATCATATCCAAACAAAATATATATCCACATTATCCACAAAATATCAAAAATAGGGTTTGTTATCCAAAATATGTTGAAAACCATTAAACATTGTCCTCATCAACTGAATCACATAAAATATAATTTAAAAACCATATTTTCCACTTTGTGAGGCAATCTTCCTTTTCTCATTGTAAACCATATTTTCCACTTTGTGAGGCCATCTTCCTTTTCTCATTGTTGTTTCCCTTAGACTTTTCTGAAGTAGCCTGTGGTTTATTGGACCCTTGGGGATGTATCTTGTTGATCACATGGGAGCAATCATCCTTTAAATGAAGGTGGGAAGACACAGATTTAGAGGAATCAATGGATGGAGAAGAAGGGGAGGCAACTGCTTTTCCTTTGTCTTGTACATGTTGGGGAATATTAGTTTTCAATCTCTTACTGGCGTGTAAAGATTGAATTGGTGAAACGACACGACCAATTTGAACGTTGGGATTAACAGGTGGTGGTAAAGGCAATGACATAGTGGGCCAACCACGATGATGAGAGACAATTTGGTGGACAATCTCTTGCCAACCATCATTTGCGGGGACTTTGGGTTGCAAGGACACATGTGGAGGAACGAGAATGCCGATAATATTCTGAGGAGGCTGGAAAGGGGGTCTTTCTGGTCGAGGGTGCATTATCCCATGGCAAACCCAATTAAATAACCCAACTTGGAACAACTAGTTTAATTCTTGCGAGTCAACGTCAAAATGGATAGAAAATCTAGGCCTCCTATGGCCTCGATTCCAATTTCCCCTTCCTCTGTTATTTCGACCATTGTTGCCTCTACTGAAAAATCTCATCCTGTAGCAACAATTTTTCAGTGATGAAGCTCTTAATAAACCATACATGACACTATGCTTACATGAGTCAAAAGTTGGCTCCAAAATTGACACGAGATACATGCAAATCCATCGATAACACATCATTCATTAATTTCCATGTGAATAGGGAATGATAGAATTCATGGGAAATATGGAGGGAGTGTAATTATCGAAAAATGGTAAAATGATAGGGAATCAATATACGAATACTGTTAAACAATTAACCAAACAATTAATTGTGTATAAAAATATCAAGAATATCAGTCATCAACCCTTTCTATGTTATCTTTCTTTTGCTTTCACACAAACTTTTATTTTAAAATTTATATCACATAACATGGATGCAATAAGTGAAATTGGGATCGTGGAGGGAATGTAATTAACGAAAAATGGTAGAATGATAGGGAAACTTTACAGATACTGTTCAAGTGAAAAAAAATCAAAACCATGCTACCTATGATGCAATCAAAATATATCTATGTCCAAAATTTCGAAGCTAAATAATGTTCTGTTTCCAAAACAATAATCCAAACTGATGCCTTCTTTAACAAAATTTCCCACTAGCCTCCGAATTATTTTAGATAGTGAACTATTTGATATGCCCAGAAATATTTAACCACAGTAACCATTATAACAACATTATCATTATATAATAGAAATGATGAACGACATCATAATCACTACAGGAATACAACAATAGTCTTTGAGCCATGATTCATAACATCAACCCTAGTAATGATCCTTTAAATCCCACAGGGTCATGCACAATGCTCCAAAACAAACTCATATCCATCATTAAATCAAACCATTGTTCAATGCAACTTCTTTTAATTTCATTATGGTCAATATTACTCAATTTGAGCCTCAAACATTTCAAACACATGTGTAATTTCCAATGAATAGGTGAGTACAAACTTCTTTCCACAATATCCAAGCAAGGGACCAATTAAAACCGTTCCCAAGTAACCGAGCAAGAAGAGTGCTCTCATCAACTCAAACTGGAGTAAGCAACACTTTCACTGTAGGGTTTGAGATATGGCGATGACAGTAAGTGGTAGAGACAACGGGGCAATTCAAACAGAGGGTTTGGTAGTTGCATAGCATGGTGAACTTACTCCACAGATGCTTCTCATTAATATAATTGATCACTGATAATATAACAATAATTCACAACATTGCTATTGACTTCATGAGATTTGTATAAAAGACTGTAACTTCCAAAGAACAAGTGAATCCAACACTTCCTTCAACACAACATAACAAGTGACCAAATAAAAATTCGTGCCCAAACCAAGATAGCACGAATAGTGCTCCCACGAAAATTTGGGTAAGCAATGCCCTCATATTTGCATAAGGTTCACCTATGGTTCACCACGCAACAATGATAGTGAGGTCATAAGAAGGCAGGATAACAATTGAGGGTTCGGCCAGGACAAGGCACATAAGGTTTTAGTCCTTCAACAAATTCCACTTAAACATTCACAGGGTCAAAATTAGGCGTGTGTATACTACCATAGAGACCAACAATGCCAATCTATAGGTGGGGTATTCATAAAACCCAGATGTAAGGCTGAGATAATCCATTTCAATAGGGGAGCCAAAACCACAACTTTCACTTAACAAATCTTTGTGAATTGTTACACACAACAAAGACACCTCGACCATTTTTTTTAAATGCCAACAGTCTCAGAACAACCACCACGAGAAACCAAGGATGCAACCATAAATACACAGTTCCAAAAAACATCATGACAACTTGAGATTTACATAGACCACGAGCAACTAGAGCCAACATTTGATTTAAGGGCAGAGCAAATTTCATGGATGGAAAAGTAAGAAAAACCCATACCTGTAAAATATTGAGTAAGGAGAAAAACCAAGGTTGTATACTTCCTCCACGACCGTGCAAGGCAGAGCAACAACAACTAATAGAGAAAAATACAAGAATCACTAGGGTGGCGGGCTCGAGGCAAGCTTGAGTGATGTGCATTTACTGCACGTCACTTCTTCCTTTAGATTTTCATTCATATCTTAGTACGAGCCAAGCCCACTAGCCAACTCACTATACCATTAACATTCCAAACCATTAATACAACCAAATATTCAAACTTGCCATATTACAATTTGCAAAGTGCGTGATAGTCCAAAGTGTGCCACCCATTGCCACTATCGGTTTTTCTCATATGACAACTTGCTAGGAACACAACCAAATTGCAACTCAACCAATGCGCATAACAATAGTAGCAAGGGTCGAGGTGATCACCCAATCTTTGCTATGGACAATATACAATTTCAAAATTAAAACTGGAGTGTATTTTTTTCATCCAAAAGGAAACATAATCATATTTCATGAGAGATAATCAAGACCATATTGTTCCTTGTTTTAATCACCTTGCTCTCGACATATTACCATAAGCATTTAAATCATGATTTGAAGCAAATGAGCTCTAGAAAATTGTGTCGCAACCAATACATAGGCAAACAAAAAATAAGTGTCGCTTCCCCATCAAGTGCCATAAGTAAAACAAGGGGTCCCACCTACTAGTGTATTATTAATATAATTAAGTAATAAGGCTTGGCAATCATTTACGAGCATGGTACCCAACGTTGCGCTTTTTAAGCATCGACAGTTGGTAGGCATTAACTGGTGGGTACATTTCTTTAGATGGATCACACATGTCCCTCCCTAAAAATGGAAAGAACATCATTGTTCTCATGGAAGGACGAATCTCGCCATATATTGAGAGTCTTCCACAACCTCATGTAAATTTGATTAAGGAGGACCTGGGTGTATACTCTATTTTTCTTGAAGAAGAAATTGATTATGTTTTACCCTCTTCAAAGAGTGAAGATGGAAAGTGGCACATGCACTTTGATGGTGCTTATTCAAGTGAGGGTAATGGTGTAGGTACAATATTGTACTCTCTCATAGGAAATATTCACAACTTTTCTTACAGATTAAAATTTATTTGCACCAATAATATTATAGAGTTTAAAGCCTTGATCCTTGGTATTGAAAATGATTTTAATCTTTACTGCTATCATTTTACCACGAGATATCCACTAACTAAACAATACCTTATCACATACCTTGATATAAGGGTATTAAATATTAATTAAAATCCTACTCAATATATTGACCACGTAATAAGGGTGGAGGGGTTTTTTCTAAAATGTTGTGTAATATGGTATTGGGGGTAGGGATGGCAGGTGTCAATAGAGGGGTTCTATATAATGCACAAAATCAATTTGGGGATTTTTTCTCCCGCTCGACTGGACTGTGGAACGCGGCTTGACAAACCCCTCCAAATCTACTTCTGCAAAACCATGCACACCATTTCTCCTACTCATAGTGATATTATATATTTTCATATAAATTAACGAGATGTATGAAAATAGACGATTCTCGAATCACCCATTTCATGTGCATAGAGGGGATCAGAGTTTATTTTTGTAATCCACAAAGCATATTTTTGTGTCATTCTCCCATTTCCATATTTCTAGAAGGAGATTACCATGATGCACACAATATTACTAGCCGACACATTAATAGGAGCTTCACCAAAGGAATTTGAGTGAACAGCTTCTCACTCGAGATGACAAGAGCTTAAATTTTTGGTAATTTGTTTCGAATTCACTGAATTTAGGTCATAAGGCCTTCATTTTGAATTGGGATTTTACCTTTTTAGTTGAATCACATTTTTTATCAGTCTTATATGGGCTTGGATTCTTAAATATGCTACGACAACATGCACTTTTATGTTTTCCAGTTCTTTTGAAAATTATGTTCCACGCATTTCTAAATAAAAATGCAGTACACAAAACGATAGATTTTTCTTGCATCACCATCACCAACTTTGGAATCCTTTGTTGAAGGTTTTATACTACTTCCCAGCACAACAGATGAACCCATCATCCATAAAAGGTACTAGTAGAGATATTTTTGTTGATTGTTCGAAGGTTTTGTTTCCTGGATTTTATCCATAATGTGAAAGAGATGTTTGAGATGGATGTTCATGGTTTTCTTTTCTATTCTCCATTAATTGAATTTGTGTTTCTGTCTACAAAAGGATTATGTCATTTATTTTCCACTAATCTTGTTGTCAATTGCAAGAAATTGTTTTCTTTTTGGCATATTATATTTAATGGAATTTTTTGGCATATTGGATTTGGCCTGGGTTAGGCCAGTTTCTTTCAGAAAGGCATCGGTCCCCTTTTTTAGAGAACTACTTATTTATAGTTCAATCCTTCAGTAATCGAGTTTTTCTTGGTGATCCTTCCGATTTTTATACTCTTGGGTCCCAGAGGCCACTGTTGTTACCTATAAAAACTTCTTGTAGGATAAACATTTTTATGGACATAGGTTTTTTACCACTCAAATTGATATACTAATTGCCTTTTGCATAGTTAAATTTGAAAACTACATGGTGTATTTTGTTTGAATTTCTGTGAAGGTTGTGTCGGATTAGGGTTTATCACCATATAACTCTGAATGTTAAATATTTTAATCAGTGAGTATTATTTTCATTGAATTGTTGTGCAAGACATATCTACTTAGACAGTCATGATCTCAAAACTTTGCAGCTCAAGTGGCTCCGTAAGTAGATTGGGTTGGTAAACCAAGAACCTGTATTGTTTGCTACAACAATACTTGAAAATATACAATATGGAAAAGAGGATGCCACCATGGAAGAAGTTGAAGAAGCTGCAAATGCACACAACGTCATTACCCTACTTCTAGATGGCTGCAATACTCATGTATGGGAACTACTGAACATTTTAAAAATATGACATACTCATAAATCAACTTCATATGGTGACTCGATATACTTGGACCATATGGTTGCAGTGGTGTAAGTATTGTTAAGGAGGAAAAATTAGTATTAGTGGTGTAAGTATTGTTAAGGAGGAAAAATTAGTATTAGTCTTAGTAGAGGTTGGAGAAGAATGGGGAGTGAGAAGCAATTTCAGAAGGAGATATTCTTGTATCTGAACAAGTAGATCCTCGACAGGTACAAACCTATGCCCACGTGGAACAATGTCGACGTGGATCCGTTCATCCATTCAGATCTTGTCTGTGACCCTCGGCTGAAGCTGACGAGACAAGCTGCCAAGATAGCAACCATTGGGAGTGTGATTTTCTATGCGACCAAAAAGTGCATGGAATATAAGGTTTGGAAGATTTGAATGGCTTGCTTTCTGTTAGGTTTCTACTTGCCATTTTAGGCCACAGTTGTTGGAAATATTTGCAATATCCTAAAATAATGCATTTAAAGAATGGGAAAAATTAAAATTCCCACCAGAGGAAGGTTCATTTTTTTGTATGATTGTTGATAATCCAAAGAAAAACCTTTATTTAGATGTTCACGATGATCTACATTTAGTGAAAATACCCTTTATCCCGACAAAAAATAAAATAAATACTTGGACCATAACCTGATTTAAATTTTTCGGAGTGGCTGGCATTTAGCTAAAGGTCTTACATTTGTTTGTAACTAAAATTTTATTCAGCACACATCCAATTATAACTCTGCTTTTGTTGTTGCTGTATATAGATATGATTCCCCTTTGGGATAAGTTTCAAATAAATTATTTAAAATTCAAACCATTACAATGGATATTTTCAAAGAAAACATTCATAGAGTGAGCATGATTTATTCTACTATAACTTGATTAGCCCATCCCAAGATTTTAAAATTCCTAATAAATCTTCAGTGCAGGTTGGAGAATGAGGGGTTCATCTATCTTGAGGCCAAAAACAATGAGTGGAAATAGCGAGAGCAATCATAAAGAATCCTAGATGAAGCAACTAGTGCTCTTGATGCAGGTTCTAAAAGCATTGTTCAAGAAGATCTTGACCATCTGATGATAGAAAGAACTATTGTTGATGTTGTGCATCATCTCTCCACCATTAGAAATGTATACATCATTGTTGTTTTACAATAGGGTCAGATTGTTGAATAGGAAATCATGAAGAATTGCTTACCAAAGGTAGAAGTGGTGCATATTCAACATTGGTTAAACTCCAAGAAATGGGTATGATAATATATGGAAGCCTTCCTCTAAGGAAATCCAAATCCACACGCCTCAATCATTTATTATCAACCAAGTCTCCAAGACTTTGTTCAAAAAGTTTAAGAGCCCTTAATTATCAATATAGTACAGGAGAAAATGGGAGACTTGAAATGATTTCAAATTCTAATACACGCAAGATTGATCCCCCATCTCAAGGATATTTCCTTAGACCTCTCCAATTAAATACACCTGAATGGCCCCATGCTCTACTAGGGGTTGTAGGAGCAATTTTCTCAGGTTTAATTGGACCAGATTTTGAAATCATAATGAGAAATATGCTTGAAGTTTTCTATTACACTGATAAGGAAGGAATGCAGAGAAAAACCAAACAATATGTATTCATCTACATTGGATACGGTCTCTATGTTGTTGTTGCCTACCTTTGTCAGCACTAGTTTTTCAGTATCATGGGTGAGAATCTCACTGCAAGATTCTGAAAGATGATGCTTTCAGGTTGAGTCCAGTTAGTGTAGATTTCTTTTTCTAATTTTGTTAGAAGAATGAGTGTGAATCCCAATCATTATTTTTAATAAAAAAAATGTGTAAAAGAATCTAAGTGTCATTCCTACATTCACATCCATTGAGCTGATCAACATTGAGAGTTGCAGGCAATATCCTCTTGTCTCTTTCTTATCAAAAATATTAGTGTGCAAGCCTTCACAAAAAAAATTTGTATTGCATCTATACTCCACAAGGAAGTAATCTTGTTCGATGAGGAGGAGAATAACTCAAGCTATAGCTTCTCATTTGGCAGCTGATGCAACTAATGTCAAATATGCGATCGCAGAGAGAATCTCAATTATTTTACAGAACATGATTTCATTGCTAACTTTCTTCATTATAGCTTTCATTGTGGAATGGTGAATGACTGCTAATTATGGAAACATTCCCTCTTCTTGTCTTTGGAAATTTTGCTGGTAAGCTACGCCTAAGCTTGTGCTCTAGTCAAATAAGTGAAAATTATTAGTACAAAAAACTATCACATTATTGGTCAATATTTGAGTTGATCACGTACATATGGGTGTCATAGACATCTTTGTATGGTTAAAGGAACCTGTAATGGATTCTCTTAAGGTTCGTGAATTTGTAGTCCTTTGTAGCTCAAACTTGACCACAAAGTGGGGAGTATATTTTTTTTCACAAATCTGTACAACAAATCTAACTTTGAAGCTTTATAGTACACACAAAAGAACTTGCCAAGGATTTCCACCTTGTTTCTATAAATTTACACATTAAATGTAATTACAAATAATACATCCAGGAGAAATTTGCAAACATCAATAGTAATTAATTGAAGGAATTCTTTGAGAATTTAATCTAACAACATTTGCTATTTGTTTCAACAATTGTCTCTCAAATGATTTGCAAGAGACACAACAAAAGCACATGCAAGGGCAAGCATGGTGGAAAGTGAAGCAGTTAGCAATATATGAACTGTAGTTTCCTTCAATGCAAAGGAAAAAATCCTCAATATCTTTGACCAAGAGCTGAAATTACCTCAAACCCAAAGCCTGAAAAGTGGCCAGTTAGCTGGATTCCTATTTGGAATCTCACAACTCTCATTACATGGATCTCAAGGCTTAATACTGCGGTATGATGAAAGACTAGTACAAAATGGAACCTCAACGTTCTCCAAAGTAATCAAAATCTTTGTAGTTCTTGTAATCACAACAAACTCTATTGCTGAAACACTAAGCCTTACACGAAATTTCATCAAAGGTGGAGAAGCATTGAGTTCTATTTTTTTCAATTCTTGACCGTGGAACATAAAATGAAGCAGATGATGAAGATGCAAAAAAATGTTGATAATACCAAAGGTGAAATTAAACTAAAGCATATAGAATTTTCTTATCCATCTAAGCCTGAAGTCACCATTTTCAAAGATTTGAACCTATGTCATAGCCTAGGTTACCAGGAAACGGATACGGATACGGATCCACAAGATTTTTGAAAAGCCAGGAT
>SNQJ01S0018048.1:130499-144867 GCA_010110895.2 Picea sitchensis | reverse complement strand
AGATTTAAGGAGAGCGTTCATAAGGTATGTCCACTATCCATTTCTGTTAGTTCATTCAATAGTCTAGATCTAGGGAAAGAGTAGTATTCTGTCTTGTTTTGTTCTAGATCCAGGTGGATCTAGGGAGATTGGTCTGTGTCCGCACTCACGAATTTATCCTGAAACAATAATGGGATCTTGTGATCTCTTATTTATAAAAAAATGTCACTAAGATAGTTTTTCCACATACATTAGGGTAAAACACAAGAATGGGGGTCAAAAACCTTTATCTTTCCCCTTTTTACAAAGTAATATTAAACAATTCACTTTAATTTCACTTTAGCACAAAGAAAACCCTAAAATTAACGTGACGTATCCCTTATAAGGTACGTTTTTCCTCTTTGAGCAAGTCGTTGTAGTTGTAGTGTCATGGTTAGGCATTGAAAGGCCACTTTTAAACAATCCACATCCTCTTATTCATGATCAAATCCTTATTTCTCCAAGACGTCCACTCGTCCATGTCTCACCAACAAACCCTATCCCCCAATGATGATGTTGAGCCTAAAAAGGTGACATTTTACCTCTCCTAGAAAAATATTTTGGCATTTTTATTGGGATAGGTCTGCCAGATGATCTTATAGGACTCCAAAAAAAATTCTATGATCCGACATGTGGACCCATGGAATCCAACCTGTGGGCTTGCGGCCCCAAGGAATCCCAACCTAGACTTGTTCTTCCAAAATTCTCCACCAACTAGGTCCTGCAAAGACAAGTAAGAATGACCTCCAGGGATCTCAATTCATAGCATCGCGATAAGTAAAACAAATCTATAAATTATCCACCTAATCATGTGCATCAAATATTACCATGTCAAATAATTAAGTGCTCAAATACATTATGTGACTTGCCAGGCTAGGATATGGGAGGGTTTACAAGGGGTTCTATTGGGTAGATCTTGCCATAGGCCAAGGAGTGTTTCCAAGATATCCCTCTATAATCCATGTAAAGTGGGTTAAGTGGTTAAGGGTCAAGACTTAATGGGAATGGGTTTCATGACATACAAGGGGTTGTAGTGTCTCATTCATGAGTCCCTTTGTAGAGGGTGTGTGGCACCTTCGTTTGCAATGCAATTTTTTCAAGCCCATCATTTTTACATTCTTTGTTTCTTTCATATTTTAAGGACAAGTTGAAAGCCACTCTCCTGGCATGGTGTCCAAATAATGACAATGTCACTCACAAACACCTAGTGGAAATGAGAAGGTTGTCTCGTGATGATACCCCATTTCTCTCATCCATGCAACTAAGAGACATTACCCTAGATTGGTGACCAAATGATGGTAATGCCATACCACTAGATATCTATGAACATGATATGTTGGCTCATTATGAGACCTCCTATCCTCCAAATATCCCTTTAAGAATTCTTAATCATTATTCTTGTGGGTTCCTTTTTTCTTACAGATAAGCATTTCATTGCTTTCTAGATGGGATCCTAGGCAAATAATCTAGAAGGTTTATATATAGGATTTTAAATTTTACCCAACATCAATCCCTCTTGGCCTTTAGTCCCTTTTTCCATAGAATGAGGGACAACCCCTTCTTGGGTCAATACACCCTAAAAATCCCAAGAGATAAGGAAATGGGGGGAAATAGTGATGGAAAGTGGTAAGTATGGTCGGGAATGATACGATGGATATTCAAGGGAGTTACTTGTAGTAAACCCATCCCCAAGGAAGACCATTTACTAGGGAACAATGTCAAACACCAAGGTGAAATAGGGAAAAAGTCATAATGTCCAAGCATATATCATGAAATCTAAAGCAGTCTAAGATACAACATACTCAAATTCCTCAAATATTGAAATGATGCTTACCACAATACATGACATGTACCTCATGGATCAAGGCCCATTGCCTCTCAGAAGCTGACTGATTTGGTGGATTCCATCTGAAATTATATGACCTCTGTGGCGGTGAGAAGGATCTCCATCTGTGAAAAAGGATACTACTAGTCAAGTAGTCTCTCAGCACTCCATATATACAACCTAAGGGCCTCGAGACATAATCTCCTTAGCTATCCACAAAATGAGTATAACATCAGGCTCCTACTTGGAGAGATGTTCTTGTCATAGAGTGCATGAGAACCAGAACATATCTTGGTAGACCTGATCCTGCCAAAAATCAAAAAAGGGACCAGAGCATCTAGGGTGGTGCTATCACCCATTTTTCCATATATAAATCCAAAATGAAAACTAATCTAGAAAAGATTTTTTTTGACATTTTCTCAAAATTTTCAAAATTAAGCATGAAATCAATATGAAAGTAGAGAAAAATGAAATATGAGATGCATATAAAATAATATGAACAATTAAGATGCAAATGCAAGGGAAAGAAAGATGACCTTCTAATTACCTGGAGCATGGGCCCTGAAGAAGTCATGTGCCACCCTAGAAGTAATGTTTGAGGAGAGATTCATTTATTAGTAGTGGCATCCTCCTCCCTTCTGTCATGGATAAATAGAAACAATCTGGACCAGAAACTTCATCTATTTTGTAGGGGCCTAGCCAAATACTAACGAAATTTTGATGCATCCCCAGTTTCTCTCTTCTTTTGTCCCACAGTAAGACTTTATCTCCTTCCTTGAAATCTCTTTGTCTTACCTTCCGTTCAAAATTTCCTTTCACTTTCTCTTGACTCCTTTCCATTTGATCGAATTTCATTCTTTGAATTTCATCCAATTCCATCAACTGATTGATTCGCCCCTGCAATTCTTCTTTATCTGTATTGAATTTTTGGGCTATTTGTAATTATGGAATTTGGAGATTTATAGGAAAGAGAGATTCTAACCCATACACCAACTCAAAAGGAGTTGTTTTGGTGGAATTTTTGGTAGTCATGCAGTCGGCTCACAGGGAATACTTAATTTTGTTGTCCCATCTCCTCTTGTTTTCACCAACAATCTTTCTCACAATGTTAATAATGTTTTTGTTGTTGTATTTTTCCAACCCATTCCCTTGAGGATAATAATTTGAATAATGTGATCAAAAAATCCCATATTTGAAGAAAAACTCATTGAGCGCCATTGAGATAAAGTATTTGGTGTTGATGGTGGTTATCTTAGCAGGGACACCAAATCTAGTAATAATATTTTCCTCAAGGAATTTCATCACAAATTCTTCCATTTCTTTCTTTGTTGGGATATCTTCTACCGATTTGGTGAAGTAATCAGTTGTGGTCAAAATCCATTGGTATCTGTTACTAGAGTTGTATTTGAATTCACCAATGAAATTCATTCCCCATTGTTGAAAGGGTGCTACCACAATGACTGGCTTAAGGGGAAGAGAAGGAAAGCATTTCTTCCTAATGAAAAATTGACACGATTGACAAGATATAACATATCGATGTATGTCAGAGAAAATACTAGGAAAATAGTATCTTACTCTCAAAATCATATGAGAAGTTGTGTGTGCTGCAAAATGGCCTCCACAATGTCCTGCATGAAGGTTGTTCATTAACCTACCAACTTCTTCTTTATCAACACATCTGAAGATCACCCCATATGGGTTCCTCCACTCGAGACCATTCTATGTTAGGAAATACTTCATATATTTGAGTCTAAAGGATCTTCTTTTATTTTCCACTAAATGATCGGGGCATATGAGGTTTTTCAAGTAATAAATGATATTTGAATACCATTCATTATTTTCAATCTCACTTATGAAAATGTTGAATTGTTTCTTCTCTCCTACCTCAATGGATTCTTGATTGATTTATGTCATCATTTTTTCTAACCCTTGTCCTTTAATTATCTTGGTTGGTTTGATCTCCAAATCATATTCCTATATTTGTGACACCCACTTTCCTCTTAATCCAAGGAAATCATGTTGTGACAAATATTCCTTCACAGCAAGGTAGGGGACAAAGGATTTGATCTTGTTGTACCCCACATAAGTTTGAAAGTGTTTGAGAGATTTGACTAGAGCGTAATCTTATTTTTACGTAATGGTGTAATTAAATTATGAGTCTCTAATATTTTTTCTCATGAAAGCGATCGATTGTTTGTCCCCTTGATCATTCTTTTGTAACAATACCCCTACAATGGTATCCTTTGAAGAAAGAGAAAAACATTATGAATTCTTTGGAAAAAATTGGGATAACCAGGACTCATGAAACAGTTATTTCCTATTTGATACATTGAAAATATAACTTACCTTCAATTTCCCATTCAAAATGGGTGTCCTTTTTTAGTAACTTGTTAATGGGTTTAACAATTTTGGCAAAGTTTGGAAAGAATCTCCAAATAAAATTAATATGACCAAAGAAGGATTACAGGGATTTATTATACTTACGGAGAGGGATTTTATTAATGGCTTCAACCTTGGCATGGTCTATTGTGATTCCATATTTATAAATGATATAGCCCAATAACTTACCCTTGTCAACACCAAAAATTGATTTCGTAGGGTTGAGAGACATTCCATACTCCCTGCATCTCTGGAAGATAGTTCATAAGTGTTGGATATGTTGTTCCATATTTTTAGAGATGGTGATCAGATCGTCTTAATATATCTCTATAATTTTCCCGATTAAATCTTTGAAATCATATTCCAAGGTGTGTTGAAAAGTATTCCCTATGTTGGTGAGTCCAAAAGGCATTCCTAAATACTTGTAGGTTCCCTAAGGGGTGGTCAAACCAGTTTTTAGTTGATCATCCTTCTTTACCAAAAATTTATTTTATCCTGAAAAACCTTCAAGCATGGACATCATATATGTACTTGTGGCCCTTTGCAAAAGGTATTCCATGTTCAGTAGAGGATAATTATCTTTAAGAGAAGCCTGGTTTAAATTTATGAAGTATACACATATTTTGATTTCACCAATATTCTTCCTTACAATAACACAATTAGATACCCATGATGAATATATGATAGGTTTGATTATTCTTTCCTCAACCATATTTTGTAACGTCTTTTGTACTTGTGGGGCAACTTTTGGGTTCATCTGCCTAAGTTTCTTTCTGAAGGTATTTGTACCATCAATCAGGGGAATAAGGTGGTGTATAACATCTTCTCAGAAAGCCTTTAGATCTTCGTAAGACCAAGAGAAGAAATATTTGAACTCTCTTGTAAGGGAAATTAGATTTTCCCTTTCATCAAATATTGTTCCTTTACCAAATCTAATTGTTTTTGGGGATTCATCGGTTCCAATGTTGAATTCAAAAATCTCTTCACTGATTTTGTTCGAAGGTTTCCCTTTATACATATCATTTTGATAAAAAATATTCTCTAAAGAAAAAATACCTTTGGGTAGGGGTCAGTCAACTACATCGATGATCTCAATATTTTCTCTCTCATCCAATAGGTTTATTCAGGATTCAGAGAACTCTCCCTCATTTTGGAGAAAGCGAAGAAGTTGACTGTCGTCGTCAAAAACTTGCCAATGTTATAAATTGTTAAGTAACAAGTGTCTGAAGTTTACTTCTACCTTGTAAAGGCTGATTTCGTTGAAAATTTTCAAGGTTGAAATGGAAACAACAAGGTTTTCTTCCATGTGATTCTCTTCCCTAAGGATGGCCTCATTGGAAAAGTTGTCAAAATTATTTATGGCATCCCATACAACAATCCCTGTATTGTTTCAACCTCGGGTTTTTAGCAGCGAACTTCTTGTTGACTTGTGAAACAAGTAGGTCAGAATCCCCTTTTACATGTAGGGTCTTGATGTTCATATCGATGGCTAGGTTAATACTTATGAAAAGGTATTTATACTCGGAAATATTGTTTGTGAAACTGAACTAGAGTCTGTATGATAAAAGGGTAGTCTCATTATCCGGTTATCTTAAGATTATCTATGCACCCGAGAATGTGCTTGAGTGTGCACCATCAAAATCCAGACCCCAATATCCTTCCCTTTTTTCTTCATCAATGAAAAGAGAGTTTACCAAAATAACGATGTTGTCTATTCCTTCTTCTAGAAATTGATGGTTTATGTTGACATGACCCACAATAATTTCACCTTTGGTCCTATCTGGGGAAGAAAATTTATCTTCACATTTGATGACTTAAAATTTCCTTTCTTTGAGAGTTTCTGCAAAAACTTGTCGAACGTATCACAAGCAATTTTCTTCATCTTGCTATGCTTCTTATCTCTTTTCGAAGTCCAAGATATCACTCGGTGGGAAAGGTGTTTTTCCCAATGTTATCTCCCTTCTCTAAAATATTTATCATGATACAAGATGCCCTTTCAACTTCTTTTTATCGTTCGTCTTGTAGGTAAGTTATGACATCTAAGGGAAATTTTGGTGAGACAAAGTCATCAATATGAATAATCCAAAGAGTTTGTTTATGAGATCCTTCTTCTTGTAAGAGAGAGGAGGCTAAGTTTTCTTCTATTTCGCATGCTCTCTCTTGAGCCTTGAAAAAATTTGTAGGGCGTCTCCCAATCAAAACCCCATATGGGTCTTTCATGGTTGATATATAAGACCTGTGAATGGTATCTTTGGAAGTTTTTAACTCTTGATGGAAACATCTTACAAGGGTGTTAAACCTATCATTGAAATCCTTTATATTCTCCCTTGAATCTCTCTTGCAATTGTGGAGTTGACAATACAAAGATTGGTAATCTCTCCTTTTTCCAAAATTTTCGGTGAAAAGCTCTTGAAAGAGGTTCAAATTTGTGATTGTTCCTAGGGAAATACTATCAAAACAATCAATTTCCCTTCTAAAAAAAGTGTAAGAAAATATCTTCATTAGGACATCCTCATGTTAGTCATAAGACTCTAGATTGCGTAGGAAAAAATATAAGTGATCTTCAGGCGTAGTGGGATCTTCTCCTGAAATGTTGGATATTTTCTCCCTGAAGTCCTTTGGGAGTTTATGAAGACATCCATGGATATTTTTTATGTCCAAAGGTTTGTGTGCATCTTTATCCTGCAGGTTCCATGTAGCATTTAGAGAAGTGGGTATGGGTGAGTGCGAAGGTGTGGAGGTAGAAGGTGAGGATGAAATGTTGGGAGAAGTAGATGAGCATCCATGAGGAATGGGAGAATTTTGGGGCTTAGACTTTATGGGTAAGGTTTTACGACCCTTGAGAGGTTATTTCTTTGGGTTCTGGTAATTCCCATTTCGAGTATATCCCATGGTGGAGTCGCCAAGTTATGTTTAGTGAAGTATCACCAAGAAATATGGAAATGGAATGTCCCTTGGGTGAATTCACCAGGAAATCTAGGGAAAAGGCCTTGGGATAGCTTTCCAAAGTGTCGTTAGAGTTAGGAAGAGGATTCAAAATCCTCCCCAACAACAACTCCAAAATGTTATCACACAAGTTGTAGGTTGGGAAATTCCTGAACCAACCACCAAGTTGTGACAACTTAAGGAAATTATACCCAATGTCACCTCGATATAGGTCCTGTGCTTCAAGGGTGACTAGGTCACTCTAGGGAGGCGATCCCGGTGACCCTAGGTGAAATGGAGGGGGGAAACGAAAATGGAAAGAGTGAATCCCCTAAAGTTCAATATTATATATGGAAATGGAAGGTTGCTAATGATTCTTAGGTTTTCTTTAGTTTGCCAAAGCCTTGGATGAATTGCCGAGTAATTTGTACCTACCTGAGACACAATGAAAACCACTATGAAGTATAATATGTTAGTTGGATCAGAAATCTAGGCTTTCTATACCTGATTTATAGCAATAGATAAAAATATATATCAGTGAAGAAACAAGTATTAGAGTTTCTAACAATTTGCTAAAATTCCAATGAAATATGCTTGAAACAAAGTAGATAAACACTAGAGAATTTCATGATCTATAGTATGAGACTTTAGCAAAGAGTTATGGTTGTCATAAAATATGTATGCATAAGTATTTTTAAGACTTATGGGTATATAAAAAAAATTGTGACATAAGTAAATATAGCCACCAAAATCCAAAAAGAATCCACCCAAAAATTGTATTAAAACAAGTAGAATAAATTGGAAAATTCTTAGCAACTTTTGATGGTGAAAAAACACGTTATGAGTGACTTTATGTTAGGGTTTTCCAAATTAAATATACCATACTTATGGATGTATAAAACCAAGAATTATTTTATAAAATTACTTTGGTGCTTCTAGCTCTGCTTTCGGCTCTGCCTCTGGCTCTTTTCGGTTTGGTTAAGGTGTTGGATTTGGTACTAACCTTTTCATTGCTAGTCTTCTGAAGAAGAAGGAATATTAGATTCAGGTTAAAATTTCCCTGGTGGATACTGGTCCAAAGATATTGAGTCGGATACTTAATTCCCTAACAAAAATTTGTGGATTATGGGAATGAGAGGAATGTAAAAGAGGTATCCAATTAAATAAGCTCCTTGTTATCTCAATGGGCGTCCCTAGGTTAGTATAAGGTTAGGGCATATTTTTAGGACTAGTATAGGGTTAGTTTAGGATCTATTTAGGGTTATTAGGATAGGGTTAGAGCAGCCCTAATGGATGTATATTAGGGTCACTACAGAAAAAATAAATTGTGGTTAATAGGGGAAGCCTCAATGAGGCAAGGTAGCTCAAGGCTAGGGGAACAAACCTCAAGTGAGAGAAAACCAAAAGCTTGAAATTTCACATTTAACAATGCAATCATTTATATCTCCAATGTAACGATTAGTGCCTTTAGTTATGGGTTAATGGGTTCTTAGAGAAATATCTAGGGATACTACATCCTTGGTTGTATAAATCCTCTTATTCCCCAAGGAAAGTTTGAAAATAAGGGGTGTATATCCTTATACTTAACCAAAACCTTTGCAAACAATTTTAAAGCTTAACAATTATGGTGGAAACTAGGATAGACATGTATGTTCTTATACTCCCTATCTATCCTTAGCCAAAACAACCTTAACTTGAATCACTAATGATAATAACAAAGTAAATAACCATACAAATCCAAGAAAATCCTTTAACATGCCAATGTAAACCAGCACAATAAGCTAGAAGTCACCTCCAAGTGATAGTGAATCATCATAATCATCATCACCATAATAAAAGAAACCATTCCATAGCAAAAAAGACAAGAAGAACTCAAAAGGTAGCAAAAATTTCAGTCCTCTACTTCTCACAATAAGAGAGTTATGTTATAATGAGATCTTATGATCTCTTATTTATACAAAATATCACTAATATATTTTTTCCATGCAACTTAGGTTAAAACACAACACTAGGGTTCAACAACCCTAATATTTCACCTTTTTACAAAGTAATATTAAAAAATTCACTTTAATTTCACTTTTGCACAAAGAAAACGCTAAAATCAAGGTGGCGTCTCCCTTATAGGGGACATTTTTCCTCTTTGACCAAGTCATTGGATTTGTAGTAGCATGGTTAGGCCTCCAAAGGCCACTTGTCATCAATCCACATCCTCTTATTCATGATCAAAGCCTTATTTCACCAAGACATTCACTCGTCCATGTCTCACCGCCAAACCCTAGCCCCTAAGGATGACGTTAAACCTAAAAAAGTGACATTTTGCCTCTCTTAGGAAAATTGTTTGGCATGTGAGGGTTGGGATAGGTATTCCACATAATATTATAGGTATCCAAAAAAAATTCTCTATGATCCAGCATGTGGACCCATGGCATCCAACCTGTGGGCTTGCATCCCCAAGGTATCCCAATCTAGGCTTGCTCTTCCAAAAATGTCCACCAACTAGGTACTGCAAAGACAAGTAAGCACTCCCTCTAGGGATATCAATTAATAGAATCATGATAAGTAAATAAAATCAATAAATTATCCACCTAATCATTTGCATCAAATATTACCCTATCAAACAATTAAGTTCTCAAAGACATTATGCGACTTGCCAAGCTTGGATCTGGGAGGGTTGACAAGGTGGCCTATCGAGTAGATATTTCCCTAGTTCAAGGAGTGTTTCCAAGATATCCCTCTCTAATCCATGTAAAGTGGGTGAATTGGTTGAGGGTCAAGACTCAATGGGAATGGGTTTCATGGAATTCAAGGGGTTGTAGTGTCTCATTCATGGGTGCCTTTGTATAGGGTGTGTGGAACCTTTGTCTGCAATGAAATTTTTCCAAGCCCGTAATTTTTCCATTCTTTTTTTCTTTCATATTTTATGGACAAGTTGAAGGCCACTGTCTTGGTGTGGTGTCCATATAATGACAGTGTCACTCTACCATGAGAAGGTTGGCTCATGATGAGACCCCCTTTCTCTCAGCCATGCAACTGAGAGACATTACCCTGGCTTGGTGACCGGATGATGGTACTGTCATACCACTAGATATATATGAATGTGATAGGTCATCCTGTGATGAGAGATCCTATCCTCCAACTAACCCTTTAAGCATTCTTAGTCATTATTATTATGGGTGCCCTTTTTATTACAGATAAGCATTTCATTGCTTTCTAGGGGGGATCCCAAGGAAAAGCATATGTAAGTTTTATATATAGTATTTTAAATTTTACCCAACATCAATCCCTCTGGGCCTTCAAACCCTTTTTACCATAGAATGAAATGCAACCCATTCTTGGGTCAATACACCCTAAAAATCTGAAGAGATAAAGAAATGGGGGGAAATAGTGATGGAAAGTGTAAGTATGGTCGATAATGGTACGATGGATATTCAAGGGATTTCCTAGTATAAAACCCATCCCCAAGGAATACCACTTACTAGGGCACAATTTCAACCACCAAGGTGAAACAAGGAAAAAGGCATAATATCCAAGTGTATATCATTAAATCTAAATCAGTATATGATACAAGATACTCAAATGCCTCAAATACTAAAATGACACTTACCATAATACCTAAAATTTTCCTCATGGAGCAAGGTTCATTGCCTCTCAGAAGTTAGGTGATGTGGTGGATTCCTTATGAAAGTATACCACCTCTGTGGTGGTGACAAGTGTCTCCATCTGTGCAAAAGGATACTACTAGTCATGTAGTCTCTCGACACTCCATATCTGCAACGTGAGGGCCTCGAGACATAATCTCCTTAGTTATCCAAAAAATGGAGATAACAATTCATACCTATGGAATTGCAGAGTGTTGGAATATTGGTTGTTGTCATTGATGTCAACCCTAGTCATTGGTTTTGGACTACAAGATTGATGAAGGTATTTGGACATGAAGGACAATGTACATGCAGAAATAAAACCCATAGATGGATGGTATACATCATTTTGTTTCCGGTGGTAGGTGGAACATCATGTGGATCCTCATGGTTGAGGAGAAATAAATTTTTGAAGATGAAAAAGTAAATTGAAGAAGGAAGTACATGTAGGCCCTGAAGATATTTAAATTAAAGAATTACAAAATAACAAAGTGTCAGGTCGGCCATAATGTTAAAAGTAAGTGACATAAATGGTATAAATAAATATCATTATACATTCATTTGATAAACAAGTCGAATTTCATAGGAAATTAGAAGTAAAGAAGGACATATTTCAAGGGAGGATGAAGTCTTTTGGTCATGTGTTCTAAGGTATGTTATTTTCAGGTCATCTTACCATTTTCTCTATAACGTTTTTTATAGAACGATTCAGATGGTGAAATTGCTATGGTATTGAGAAGACATATCAAGGTACCCGTGGTAAACGTTTCAGCTATTGATTCACTATAACTATGGAGATACACTCTGTGGAAGATAGGGTTTTTGACCAGTCCTGAAGCTAGTCAATAAACATGTGTTCCGGTTAAAACAGACATAAATTCTTCATAGAGAAACCAAATTAAGTGGGACAAATTTCATTGGAAATATTACGGACTTTAGTTTCTTTTGTGCAAGTTTCAGAATCTAATGTTAAATATTGAGTGCGGGGCATTCGATGCAAGTTCGCTCTCCTGAATAAACCAGAATTGAATAAAGTCTACCATTCTTTCTATAACATATTTTTGGGGAGGATTCAAGGAGTGAAACTTGGAGGATTTTTAGAGAATATATTTAGTAATATTATCTATAGGATCATATTATTCCAAGAATTTAATAATTACAAAATTTGAAGAAGTCTCAAGAAGCATTATAAGGCTCTATGTGATGGTTGGTTGATGGTGATGATTTAATGTAAATTTTTATTATCTCTCATATATTATTGGGTGGAAGGAAGGGGAAAGGATGGAGAGGTCAACCCTCTCTTGATATTGGAGGATTGTATATTCCTCTTAGATTTTTATCGGCCGCTTTATATTTGGAAGTTGCAGCTACCTTTGGAAGTCATTACATCCATTGACCAATAACTATTGATTATTTCTCGTATATTGTGCATGGTGTTTTATGATGTATTGATGTAACTCTTATACTCTTGTTCATTTCTCATTGGATATAATTGAATGGATTAAGTATAAGTGTAATTTTCTTTTAAATTATACTTGATACTGATTCACCCCCCTCTAAGTATCAACAATTGGTATCCAACAGGTTTCCTTCATAACGGTTTAACCACTGGAAGGAAAATCGTGAGCAAACATGGATGACCATGAGCACATTTAAAATAAGATTCAAAAATTTGATGGAAGAAATTATGCACAATGGAGTGATAAAGTGAAAAATTACCTAACGGCTTTGGGAGTAGACATTGGATACTCAGTTGTAAATGGCTATGTAATCCCAAATAATGCTCCAACCGATCCAAATGAGAAGAATCTTATGAGTTGTAATTCAAAATCCAGACATGTTATTCTAGCAGAATTGGCACCAACCATTTCTATCAAAGTGATGGGATGAAACACTGCTAAAGAAGTATGGTACAAACTCAAGAATATCTATGAAGGTGATCCAAAAGTTAAGCAGGTCAAGCTTCAACAACATAGAGCAGAATTTGAAAATTTGAAGATGAATGAAAAGGAAGATATTGCAACCTATCTTCTTAGATTTGATGAAGTTGTTAATGCTATCATAGGATTAGGTGAAGATCTTGATGAATCATTGGTTGTACAAAAAGTGTTGAGATCACTTCTCTTGAAGTATGGTGATAAGGTCTCCGCCATTGAAGCAACTAGGAACTTGACCAAAATGCCAATGGATGAATTACATGGGTCTCTTATAGCATATGAAATGAGAACAGGTACAAAACGTGACTAGCCAAACAATGAAGCAGCCTTTAAATCCATAAATAAGACAAAAAACAAGGATAACGACCTTGATGAAGAAATAACAAATTTCGTAAGAAGGTTCCAGAAGGGAAGTGAAAGATACAAAGGTAAGTCTCCTCTCAAATGATTTAACTGTGGTAGAATAGGACATATTGTTGAAAATTGCTACTATAAAAAGAGAAGTCTCAACAATAAAAAGAGTTTCTACTCCAAGGATGATGACATCTCCTCATATGAGAGTGATGAAGAAGATAATGATGGAGGATACGTCCTCTTCATAACCCAAGAAACCCAGGATGATGATCACAAAAATTCTAAAGAAGAAGAAATCATTTGTGAAGAAGATTCAGATGAAGAAACCAACCTTTATTCCTTTTGGGGATACAAAGACAATGCAGAGAATGAACAAGAAGATGAGAATCTTGAAAAGTTGAAGCATGTTGAAACTAAAAATAACAAGCTTAGAAACACAAACATAATACTAAAAGGTGAATTAAGTAGTTGCAAAGAAGAGAATTAAAAGACCATTAATAGCTTGAAGGAACAATTAGAAGATTATGAGAAATTGAAAGAAAAATTGGATCACACAAAAGGGGAGATACTATTAACAATAGAAAAGTTGAAGAAGTTCAAAAAAAGCACTAAAAAATTAGATGATATCCTTAGCAGTCAAATATCTCCAAACGACAAGGCAACACTAGGATACAATGACAGTTTGAAGACAACAAAACAAGATAAGGAAGTTGAAAATGATGAAACCAACACTCCATAACAAGTTGAACAACAAGATAGAAGACTAGAATTCAAAAGGAATGAGACATCAAGAAAATCCTCTCCCATCAGGTATGAAGGAAAATACAGAAGAATAGATCATGATTCTAGATGGACCACACCACAAAGAAGATCACCTACTCCCAGGTATCAAAATTTCTTTCTTGGACATTGTTATACTTGTGGAACTTTTGGACACAAGACAATCAATTATTGAATCAATGAAAGGAATAACTATCCAAGCTACATGAATGGTGAAAATAGTAGACATGGAAATGTTTGTAGACCTATAAACATAAATTACAATCCATTTGACCCATTAATGGATCAAAATATTGTATTTTACAAGTGCAATAATCTTGGTCACAAAGCACGAGATTGCAGAGAGATGAAGGAAGATAATCATATGCCAAATGTTTGTATACCAACTACAACATGGAAAAGGAAAGAAATTCCACACAATGAAAATTGTCGAATAGCATTGGTCGCTAAAGAATGAAAAGAAGAAGATGAATGGTTCATAGACAGTGGGTTCTCATCTCATATGACCATAG